>CM041778.1:249997706-250259442 GCA_023374045.1 Limonium bicolor | reverse complement strand
AACTAACGTCCGACTTCCACCAACCGAGTACGAAGACTACAACCAAGTTACCAGAAGGATTCCTAAACAGGACAGCTAATATCGGCAAAGTTATTGGCTGGACACCTCAAGTGGCAGTCTTGAGTCACAAGGCGGTGGGAGCCTTCCTCTCCCATTGTGGGTGGAATTCCACTATAGAGAGCTTATGGTTCGGGGTTTCAATGCTTGCGTTGCCTATGTATGCTGAGCAACAATTGAACGCATTTCAGTTGGTGAAGGAGCTTCGTTGGCAGTAGAGATTAAACTGAATTATAAATGTGATCCTGCAAAGGGAGTGCCTAACATGATCGTCAAAGCAGAGGAGGTGGAGAAGGGGATAAGGAAGTTGATGGAGGAGATGAGGGGCTGCACATCAGACAAAAAGTGAAAAACATGAGTCAAATAGCAAGGACAACTCTGTTAGAAGAATCTGCTGCTGGTGGTGACCGGTCAATGGGACACTTTCTCGATCAACTACTCAACAATGTATGAATTATGGATATTCATCTAACTGTCCTAGCTAAAACTTTGTTAGTATTCGGACAAAGTCAGCTCCTTGATCATGTGTACTGTTTGAATTTCCTCATTCTTTTCTCTTTTGTTAATCACCACTCTCCAAAAATTGTGTTTTGGGACAAAACTCACCACCTTCATGGTGTATACTATTTGAATATCCTCTTTCTTTTATTAATCACAACTCTCTCCTAAAATTGTACATTTGGACAAAATTCACGCTGGCATACTACACAATGCCATCATACAACTGCTTTTTGAAGCACTGTAGTTCATCTCCCTCCCTCCAAACAAACTAACAAATCAAATTGTCCTTGTGTCATCACTCTCTAACCTTGGCAGTGGCACGACTACAACACAAGGCATTGTAAACATCCAATTAACACTGGCTGGGATGCCACATATGATGGCAATGGGGGCTCTATGTGGTTCTGTATTTCTCATTATCATATCACTAATCCAACAATTATGAGTTAGGTGGGATATTTATACTATTTACTAGAGTATGGGTCTAATGTTATTATTGCATTCCTAGTATTGGGCTTCTTCTATATTGCTATGGGCTAAATGTGGCTCTCATATCAACAACCACGACTATGCCAACGGTTACTATCGTATCCCATTTTTGGTATCCTGGTATATATATAGTGTTGTTGATGTGACATAATAGTTAATTTCTTTTATTAATAATTAGTCTTTTAATTACAAGTTGTAGTTTCGGTAACTTCATATTTTATATTTCAATACAATTCCAGCACCAAAATCTCACAGAATATATAGGTGGGATGCTATCAGCCCATGATACTTGGAATTTAGTGTTTCCATTGTTAGAAATAGACTAGGAATAAAGTATATATATGTTACGAATATGTCTTTAAGAGATAACACATTTATTCTTATTAGTTGTCGATGATATACATTTAAATTATATAGGTAACATTCATAATTTGTAAAAAAATATATGATAGAGAATGATTGATAAGTTTACTTGTTAAATTAGGAGAACCCCAAATTATAAATCAGTAAAAAAATTTATTAACATATAAAAAATGTGACTAATATATAATATGTTCATCATCAACTAAATAGCTCTTTTACAAAGTAGTATGGATTTCAAAAAGCGGATAATAGTTATTTAAAATATTAACAATTATTCAAATTTAATAAAACATTCTCTGTGAAAAACAAATTAAACTAGTAAAATAACAATAAAGAAATGGTATAATAATTAATTCAAATTTAAAAACCTTATTTTAAGTATTTGTAAAAGTATTGAATTTGAAACACTAGCATTGAGCCTCTAGATTGTTCCTTAAATCTTTTAATCTTTGAATTCTTTTAGTGTGTATGAACTTGCACATAGATGAAAGATCACTCGGTTAGTGAAGTATGGCTCGAACAAAAGACAATCTAAAGAGCTTTGGGAATGCTAGCATTGGGTGCAAGTAGCATAACCTTTTATAAGGAGGATGAACCCGTTTATAGGCCCGATGATGAGCATTTCAGTATGCCAGGTTGTATACAGCCTGTCATTTACAGGTAGCCAGCCAATGTCCTTAAAGATAAAAGTACATAAGAATGAATATGACTTAATATGAAAAAACCTTATTCATTAACAAAATGAATCTTTTAAGATTTACTTTTTTGTTAAAACTAAAAATTCATATTTTAAAAAACAAATAATTCACATTGTTTAATGTGAAAGGTTCACTTTTCTTAAATGATTTATTTACTTTTCTTAAACATTTGATTCACTTTTTGTAACGACCTCAAATTGGCCTAGGAGTTAGGGACGTTACACGTCACGTATTAACCTAATAACGCAAGGCTACAAACTAATACTACGGAAGTCCCGAACGAATACTTGTATAAAAGTATATATCGAAATTACGTCAAAAGTATTCTAGATATCAATACAAAATCCCCAACATATGTCAGAAATCAGAATTGTAATATCAAAAGCTACCAATGGCCTGTAGGCTACAAGTCATAAACATAATATGTTGAATAAAAATAATGAGCTAACTAGCCAAAACTCTAGAAAAGTCGAGAAAGTGATCCTCGCTGATCAATCTACAATGTTAGTGAAAGTAGGGGGTGAGCAAACAACCTGCTCAGTAGATGACAAACTTCATCAACCAGCATGCTCAAAACATTGCATATACGATTATAAATCCAGAAGTTAACACAGAAGGGAAAAGTACTTTCCTTATCAAATACTAGCAGCAGAAGTCCAACATATTAGGACTAAACAGAATTCAGAGCAAACAGAGCGGACACTAGATATCAAAGCATACAGACATAACGGATAGAATCCGTGAACAGAACAAGGAACCTCACTCGTGAAAGAACAGGGGAGACACCCGTGGCAAATAACAGAATGACATCCTACGTAGTGCGCTACAGGGATAGTTAGACCCAGCCATCCACAGCTCAGACACAGAGATAACTAGGTCCCAAAACATAAGCTTATATAATGATAGATAAGTGCGTCGAAGGCACCACAAAGAGGTTAGAAAGCTTAACCAACATTAGGGGAATACAACCTCGCAAACGGAAGTCAAACGGAGCTCAAACGATCATCTTTGGCAAAACAGATGGTATGTATGAACATGTGTCCGAACATCAATGTTCGGACCCAGTCGAGACTCAAATAGAAGGAGAAGATCACCACGTCCGAAATGTGTCCGAACATCAATGTTCGGACACAAGTTGAGAGTCGGAAAACAGAGGTGTCCGGACATTGGAAGTTCGGACAAATCCCGAGAAAAATATATGTGGTTGGCATCTGAACATCATGTTCGGACACAAGTCAACTCAAATCAGAAGAAAAGTTTAAGAGGTCTGACTGTGTCCAACATCAATGTTCGGACATAAGTCGAACCGAAAATAGAAGGAATGTAGAAGAGGTGTCCAAACTTATGTGGTGTCCAAACTTTATGTCCGGACATACAAGTTCGGACACATGCCGAGAACTTGTAAGCCAGATTCATCCTCCACCTCTGTCCGAACTTCAATGTTTGGACGGAAGTTCAAACACACCTAAAATCACAGAAAACAGAAGGTAACACGGGTCTGTCTGAACTTACAAGTTTGGACAGCGCAAAAAATTAGAATTTTTTAGAATAACGAGTGTACGAACGGAAGCATAAAACAACACCAATTTGCAACACCGTTTCAGAGTTTTGTAGAACACATTAATGAGGGTTTTAGGCAGTCAAATAATGTAACATCAGATGGTGAGCAATCATTAAAACATAAGAACAATGTCAAACACAGAACCAAATCAGAACTCCCCATAGCCGAATACACTAATTGAATCCATCGCCACCTACCTCGTTAATTCGTAGAGGAGTGTCCCAAATCTGAAACAGCAATCACCCACCGAGCGCAGACTGGAATGCAAATCAAAAAGTCACTGAAAGAGCATCAATCGCAGAGACAAATACCACTAAATGAGAGACTAACAAAATTCCCAAATCAGAATACACACAGAGAACGTAATAACAACCTCATCTAATCTGACAGACGAAAACGCCTGGGAAACCAACAATAGGAGATCGATGACGAAGGCAGGGACCCAAAACTGATTCTATAACAGATTGCAGGAACTCGGAAATAGCAATGTAGAGAGACCAACAAATCAGAAAATTGAGAGTGACGAATCTACAAACCCAAACCTGTTACAGCGAGGGGAGAGGCGAAGACGGACACAACAGAGCAACACAGTATAACAAAAACAGCCAAACCTCACACCAAGGAAGGAAGGAAAGAAAGAGAGAATGAAGTATATTCTCGGGGAAATGACATTAAGGGAGATTGATCGTGAAATTATAGAACGGGTTAGAAGGGGTTACTAATAAAAGAATTAATTCATTCTTAATTCATACCAAAATTAGATAGAAAGAAATGACTTCCTTGTCCCCGTATTTAATCAAAGGACATCCAAGTCCTAAATCAAAAACAAACTCAACTAAGTCGCACACGAAACGAAATAAATTTTGCATTCTAAAATCAAACTTCGGGTTATAACACCTCCCCCTTAAAAAAAAATGCGTCTCGAAATTAAACATACCTATTGTTTAAAGAGGGCGGGGAACTTGGATCGCACTTCACTCTCCAGCTCCCAAGTAGCCTCCTTCTCAGACTGACCTGACCACTGAATCTTAACAAGAGGCATGGTCTTTCTCCGGAGTTTTTCACACATCGCGAGCCAGAATCCTTGAAGGAACTACTTCATAAGTGAAGTCTTCTCTCAACTGAAGTGGACCAAACTCTATGACATGGGACAGATCCAGGATATACTTCCTCAGCATGGATACATGAAAAACGTTGTGGACTCTTGCTAAAGCCGACGACAAAGCTAAACGGTAGGCAACCGGTCCAATCCTCTCTAGGATCTCAAATGGACCTACAAAGCGAGGGCTGAGCTTGCCTCTCTTCCTAAACCTCACTACTCTCTTTTGACTGGAGAAACCTTCAGGAAGACGTGGTCCCCAACCTGGAACTCTAGCGTCATCTCGCTGATTGGCATAGCTCTTCTGACGATCTGAGCCACCAGTAGATGCTCTGTGATAGTTTGTATCTTGCCCACTGCATCCTGAACCAAATCTGGACCAACCATAGCTCTCTCCTCTCTTCAGATCATCCCAACAGATGGGTGATCTGCATCTCCTGCCGTATAATACCTCGAACGGGGCCATCCCGATGCTAGACTAGAAGCTGTTGTAGGTGAATTCGATTAACGCTACATGCTGATCCCAACTACCCCAAAGTCAAGCACACATGCTCTGAGCATGTCCTCTAGAACCTGATTATTCCTCTCTGTCTGACCGTCTAACTGAGGATGATAGGCTGAACTGAAAGATAGCTTCGTCCCTAAAGCCTGATGCAAATTCTTCCAAATCTGGACACAAATCTCGGATCTCTGTCAGATACAATAGAAGCAGGAACTCCGTGGAGACACATAAGCTCATCCATGTACAACTGAGTAAGCCGGTGTAACTGAAAGTCTTCCTGACTGGCAAGAATGAGCGTTCTTTGTGACCCTATCCATGATCACCCAACTGCATCAAAACCTCTCGGAGTCTAGGGAAGTCTCATCACAAAATCCATACCTACACTCTGCCATTTCCACTCTGGAACTGGAAGAGGCTGAAGCAATCTGGCAGGCCTCTGATGCTCTACTTTGACCTGTTGACAGGTCTGACATCCGGATACGAACTCGGATATGTCTCTCTTCATATTATTCCACCAGAATATCTCCCAAAGATCCCGGTACATCTTCAAACCACCTAGGTTACCAAGTACGGGGCTCCATGAGCCTCCTGCATGATATCTCGCCTAAAGCGTCATCAACTGGCACACAAACTCTGTCTCTAAACCTCAGACAGCCGTCCTAACTTGTAACATCCCTACCGCTAATCCTTTACTTACCATCTAATTGTCTTGGTTATCTCACTACTCGCAGCGGAATTACAGTACTACGGCGGGTGGTACAACACCGCTAACCGCCCATACGGCTAGCAAGGCTTACTCTACATACAGTAACGGTCCAATGTTCAGAATATACCGAGCTACTATAAATACTTCCCAATACACAATATCGTTTACTTACAATGTTTGATTACTGAGTATCCAAAGTATATTCGATTACATCCCTTATCACAAGTTTACAAAAATAATGAGCTCAACAATCTACTCATTTCTATCAATTCACAATTCTTTCAATATCCAAAAGGGTGTACCCCATGGTACACCGACTATTCAAAAAAGGCATACAGCCGTGTACAACTGGTACACCATCCACAACCTACTCACTACGCAAAAAGAAATTAAACTTGGTCTCATCATGACCTTCATCCTTCACGAGCACCTGTAAAATTAAAACAGTGCCCCAAGGGGCTCAGCAAAAGCTGCGCATAAACTTCACATACACCGCGTGCTAACGAGGGTATGCCGACTATTGGTCGAATATACATGGAGTTCGTTTACATGCATACATGCTATTTCATACAACAATACATTCATACAAGGCATAGGCTTACAGATACAATACATACAACCGAAAGGCAATACACAAGCCAAACAGCATAGCAATCACTTTACAGTTATACTCCAAACTTTGTTAGCCAGTTACCCATCCGGGTTAATCGGATGTTCTTTTACTCTTTTACTCGGTACCATACTACTTACCAATCTTACTCACCATACTTACTTACTTACTTGTTACTTACTTTCTTACTTACTTACTTTATACCCATGTTAAGTCGGTATGACGTCCGAGCAGGGACTCAACTGTCCCACCCACCGGGATTTAGGCGGCTCACTATCCAGGATGCTACCATTAAGGGGTTTGGTCCATGAAAAGAATAAGGCCAGGATTTGGATCCAACCTCTTGTGTCTCCTCCTCCTCACACGTAGCCGAAGCTATATCGGACTTCTACTCATTCCAATTTACCAATTTCTTACTGTTAGAAATGTTAGCTAGTTAGGAATCAGTTAGAAGTCCTATTCTACATTACTTGATCCATACAATACACAACAAAGCACACACCTTCATTCTCATCCATTCATTTCATGAATTATACAAACTGAGAGTTAAGATAAGCATCCAACCAAGGAACAATATCATACAAGCACACTAGGTGCATAAATCTGATTCGTGCGTTTTATCTTATTTAGGTGATCAAATAGCACATAAACACAACAAAATCAGAGTAGCCAAGTAGCATACAGGGCATGAATAATTCATACCGTTCACCGTTGTCCTTGGGCTCACCGATTCTCCTTCGGTGTTCAACTATTCGAATCCTATAACATGCACGGAAAGGGGCGGTCATTATCTACCGTTAACCTATTCCGTTCTTTCATTAATGTTTCCCAAACTACATTTACTAATCCTTTACTCTCATACTTATTACAAAACTCACTTACTTCCGCACGTTTCTCAGCTTGGTTTCTTACTCATGTGTATATCTCTTTACCTTTATTACTTCCATACTAATGTTGCACATGTATGTACATGTATACACATATATATATTTTGTTTTGGACCCGACCGACCCAAGTATGACCCGATCGACCCAAATCCCTCTAGGTCGGTCGAAGTCAGAAAGAAATCAGCCCCTGGAATCCATCTCGACCGACCCAACCTCCTGGGTCGGCGAAGTCAAAAACTTCAATTTGGAAAATTCTTGCCCCGACCACCCCACGACCGACTCACTCGTCTGGGTTGGTCGAAGTCAGAAAGTTTACGTTCCAGTAGTTCTAGTCCGACCGACCCACGACCGACTCAACCCTCTAGGTCGTCGAGGTCTGAATGGCCCTATTGAATCTGTTTCAACTACTCCTTTCTTCTACCCATTGTCTCCCCAATCTTCCTACATGTGATCTAACATGTTTTAGCACTAATTAGACCCTCTAATTTCCTTAGTTTATTCATTAAACTTCTCACTTAATCCTTAGTCTCCTTACACAATTTCCACTCTTATTTCCTAGAAACTTATGCTGCTACAGATTTTGTTTCCCCTATGCTAGATTTTAACTCTAACCTCTACCATCCAACTCTCCCTCAGCCAATACCACTTCTAGCATTCACCATGCATTATCTTCCATCCACAACTCTACCTCCATTGCCTACTCTTTTCTCAAATCTTTTTTCACAATGTTCTTCTATCTACATAAGCTCTTAAGTGCTCTAGTTCCTAGGTAAATTTGACATGGTCTCCCCTAAAATTTTACATTCTCACCACATTGTTTTGCTCACACATTACCACTCATCAACCTGTTTATTCACAACACCTGAAATACCCCTAACCTTTAAAACATAATTAAATGATCTATTAATGATCTAAGATGGTTAATAAACATCTAAATATTATTGGGGAACAATCTAAAAGATCTCAACAAGGCAAAACATGCCTTAAGATCGGTAAAGCCAAAAATGTGCTTTAAAGCACCATAAAGATTGTATGACCTCAAATAGGATCCAAAGTGGATTCCTAAGTATTATAATGAAGTAAGGAACACAACAAAACTATTATCAAAGAAAACTAAGCTCAGAAGCACCTTGCAACACAAAATGTGCACTAAAAACACCTTAAAGCACATTTTTGTGAAATTGCCTTCTAAATTGGTTTTTAATGGGCTTAAAGGTTATAATTACCTTTAAATATGATATTATATCACATTATATCATATTAGGAATTTAATTCCAAAATTTACAAATTTTTACAAATTTAATATTAAAATATTAATAAAACCCTAGAAGGGGGGCCCGCTTGAGTCAACATTGACTAAGAATGGTCAAGAGGTCAAAGTTGACCCCTTGGACCACATGTGATTGGCAGCCACAAGCAAGAGAGGCTTGAATTCGTCACTTGCTTATACCAAGGACAAGACTCCAACATAATTCCCTAAATTAAGGGATTACCTTTTACCTTTTGATTAGTTAATACACTCTTTTGCTCCATGATTGACTCCACCAGCCTCCAAAACCATGTGAGCCAGCCTTTCCCCTCCATTAGCCGATGGCCCTTGTCTCTTCTTATCTCTTGATGAGTCATCTCTCATTAACTAAACAATAAACTAATCAAAGTTGTCTTTTGCAATTAATTAAGCCCTCTTCAATCATTCTCTTTCTCCTACCTCCATTCCAGCCGAGCTCCTTGAGTTCCCAGACCCTCAACCGAAGTTCTTGAGCATGGAAGGTAGATCCATCTCCAAAGCTTCTAAGGTAATGGTTTAAGGCTTATTTTGGCTCTTTTTCTTCATCTCTTCTCTTCACCATCTACACTTGGATCTCGTGACTTATCAATTCCTATGGATTATTCTCAGTATTTTAGACCTTTGACAACAACCAAACTCAGCTGAAACAAGTTAAGGGACCAAAGTTTTCCAAACTTGCATTTTAAGGTAAAAACATACCTTAAGCTTCTCTACTCTTCATCCGATTTTATTCCTTTGATTTTTATGAGTTTATACACTCATAATCTTCATATTTACATGTTCATTCAGTTGGTTAGCCTTTTGAAGCAAGGGAGGCCGAGATCTAGAGCAAATACCCTTCTTTAAGGCATTTTCCAAGGTAAAACCTAATACCAAGGCAGCTTGTTGTTGTCTAGCTATTTCCTATGTCTATATGGTGAATTTAACACCTTGTGGTGTGATTAAAACAGGCCGAATTCCTCTTGAAGTTCGCTTGCATTTTTAAGGTGATTTTTGCCTTAAATATTACATTAATTATTCCTTATGGTTAAGCTCAAGCATGGAGTATAACCATATCTTGTTTTGGTGTATTAAACATGTCTAAATGATGTGGTGAATTTTCCTTCAAGTGGCCGAGTTCATACAAGGAGAAATCAAGGTATAAACACCTTAAAACTTATGATTTTATAATTTCTAAGCATATATATTAATATTGCCGAGAGTGGAGTTATAATATGGGTTATATTAACCTAAAAATGGAAAAAAAATGACTAAGATAAATTAAGCTAGTCATTTAAGAGATTTAATTAACATAATGGTCAAATTATGACATTATGTGGAAAAATATTTAAATTAAAGTGAGGTCGTGAGTATATGCTATATTTTGAGACATTTAAAGTGTAATTTATTTTGCAAGTTCAAGGTTGTAATAAGGCCATGTCATTAGGCCATTTTAATTTAAGTTTATAAGCTTATTTAGTTAGATTTATGCTTATATAATTAAGTTTGGGGCCAAACCGTAATTATTGGTAAAATAAAAGCCGTGGGCTTAATTTAGAGGAATTTAGGGTTTTTAAATGAATTTAATAAAAATTATAACATTTTATAAAGTTTTGGGTCAAAATTGTAAAAATAGAAAAGTATAGGTGAAGTTTTGTAATTACCGAAAGGTTTGGGTCCAAATTGGTATTAGAAGTCAAAGTTGACTATATAGGAGACTTTGACCAAGTTTGGGGAATTTTAGAAATTAAAATACTACCTACTATTATATTAAGATAAGTATTAAATTGTAAAAGAATATAAGAGATGGGGCTAAATTGTGATTTCTGAAAACTTGGGGTACTAAATGGAGTTTAGTACAAACCTTAGGTTATTAGGAATTTTTAGAAGTTGATTTGGTTAAACTTGGAGTTTATATGAATTATATAAGTATATATAAGATATTTCATAATATTGTTACAAATGGGTAACATATGTGGTAAAACCGAGATTTAGAGAAAGTATAAGGTTAGTAATAATATTTATAACCTTTTGGTATAGTTTGGTAATTTTTGGAGTTATATAAGATTTTATAAAGACATATGTATAATATATAGTTTTAATGGCATTAGAAAACTATGTATTATAAATTGGGGAGATTTGGTAAATATACAAAGTTTGGTGGTGGGAATTTAATTAAAACAGTCCTAGGGGCTGTTCAAAAATTATAGCCTTTAAAAACTATAGGTTATAATTATTTTAAGGTTTAAGGGTTATAATATGAGGTATATGTTATAAGTGTAACAATGAAATATAATTGAGGTTGATTTGTGATTTATAGAAGTTTAGTGGTTTATTTTGAAAACCGAAAATATAAGGGGCTGTTTGGTATTTTAAAACAATTTACAACAATAGGTTATAATTGTTTTAATGACTTAAATGTCATAATATAAGTTATATAACTATAATGTAACATTATATTAATTATGTGGTGGATTTTGTAAATACTTAAGAAAATAGGTGCTGTTCGGAAATGTTGACATTTTAAAATGGAATTTACACTAGTAGAAAAAAGAGTTTATAACACGGTTGTTTTACCTTATATAACACGGTTATGTGGGGTGTTATATATTGCAGTCGTATAAAGTGTTGGTTTTTATAACACGGTTTTTAACCGTGTTATAAAACCATTTTATAACACGGTTATAGTTGAACCAACCGTGTTATAAAATGGATTACCAGCGGGCTAATTTTGGAGCGAAACAAGTTTTATAACACGGTTGTCCATAAGAACCGTGTTATAAAATGTTGTGCCCGGCAAATTCTGTCTATTTTATAACACGGTTCCTATCTACAACCGTGTTATAAAACCATCAATCCACCAAAATGTTAACTCTTTTATAACACGCTTACCTTAATCAACCGTGTTATAAAACTCATTAAAAAAAATTCTATTTCCTCCGTACAGTAGCAACTCAATCCCTGCCTATTACACAACATACATCAAATGTGCAGTCACACCAACTTCGAAAGAGTTTCCAAATTCATTGTCATATATACTTTGTTATGTTGCATAAAATTCAACAACAATCCCACAATTCCTTACGCACATGTAAGCCTTTACAAAAAGAGAAACCACTATTTAATTACATGACTAAGAGCAATCCAAAAGTATCATACAAGCACAAGAATTGTGAATGAAATACTGTGTCAATTCTTCTCTTGCAAGGTCGACTTCCTTCATGGTGTAGCTATCTGCAAAAAAGAAAGGAATTCATACACCTAATATTTAAAACCAATAGAAATATAAGAACAACGCACCATATCCTTTTCCATACCTTTAACAACTGCAATCCCTATTTATTGCTAAAAAATGAACAACGCACCATATCTATACAAGAAGATGTTCTGCATATTTACAGATGCCAATGTCAGAATTTAAAAAGATAGCATTGTTTAACAGTCCTCCAAACGCAGCAACATGTAACAGAAATATTTGCTTGAAAAACATACTTGTAGATATATACTTGTATCGTATTGGCTCTTTAAAGCATACTCATTAAATACTGACGCCATGGACGTTATTGTTACCTGCAAATAAATTTACATATCAACTTCCACATAATCAAATATTTACCTTTCAACCAAAACTACTATAAGACTATGTTTCAACTCCCCCCCCCCCCCCCAAAAAAAAAACCAAGTGCTTCTATATAGGATGCACATATAAATCACTTACAAATATCACCGTACATACGTATGCTCCAGTAGCAATAGGAACTACCATAGCAGTTGTACCCTCAGGTAGAGAGCGCATTTGATTGATACTAATCCCTATAAGTAAGAGATCAGAGTTCACAGGCAGATTAGTAAAATATTACGCAGTAAAGTTTCAAGTCAGCTTGATAAAACTTACTTGAATGATGAGAAGCGACGCTTCATAATTATCTTCAAACAGAACAACAATCACCAAGACCTGCATTTTCAAGCTCATAAACATTCAATTTTCCAAAGAAGGGGAATTTTTTCCTATCATACTGTTTTCAATGATAATTCATGCAAGCAAAAATCTTTTTCAGCAATATAACAGCTCAAGTTTTCATAGTTAAATAGTAGTATCAATTAATTACCCGGTTTGTTATAACAAGATATTGCACAATATAGATTTGTTTGGCAGCTTTTTCAGTTTGTTTGTAGGTGAAATAAGTAATTTTTTTCTGCATTCTAGAACATAAAGCAACATGAAAAATTGGATGGTATATCATCTAGCATTATTAGGTATGATTCAATCTCACCAGGGCATCTTGATATCACTTTTCTAACAGAATTAGTAATCATAGTGTTCTAAAAAGACAGGAAACCCTAACCACCAAGCAGAATGCAATATAGATAAAGCAAAGGGTAGAACATTTATAATTTAGAAGCCGGAATCATGTAAAGTCTCAAATAGCCTATAAGTTTCCTCATACACAATCTAAACCTTCACGATAAAGCCTTATAGCGAACGTTTAGGAGAAGCATATCCGACATAACATGGTAAAATTGTACAAAGTGTGAGTTTTATGTATGTCTTAAGGCAAAATATATAAAACCTAATGCATAAAAGGATTGACAATTAAGAAAGAATAGAATTTTATCCCAGAAATTACCTTTAAGTTGCTCAGCATCTTAACAGTTGCGGGATTGAAATAGAGCTGAAATGCAGTAAACAAATAATGTAAAAAACACATTTATGTTCTCCTTCATGTTGTAATTTAGAGAACACAGTTCTACTGCCAAGGAACTTGAGAAATCCAGTATCATAGATCAGATAATTGTGGTCAAGACATACTAAGTTCCTAACCTGCATGGTGAACTTTAGATAGTTATTTATGGCATATAGCAGGGCAGGAACCGCAAGAAGCACATTATTGCGTGCAGCCTGAAAATATAAAAATCATGTAAGTAAGACCACTAAGCTCCATGAACCAATAAGTAGGGTACACATTAAAAAAATGGCATTACCTGGAAAAATGTGGATACAGAGAGAAGTGGTTTTTCTCCAACCTTCTGACGTCTAGCCTGCAAAACAGAAAAATACATAACATCTTGGTTCCAGAATTTATTTCCTTCTATGTGGTAAGTATAGAGGTGGAAGTTTGACTATGAATTCAATAAAATAAAGGACAGGAGTTTCAGATTAACAACAACGACAAAAAATTATTCATTTGAACAATATAACTTTATTCTAAACTGCAAACTCTGAGTGTCTTTTTTTCTCAGTGAAAATGAGCAAAATTAGTTCATTGGCACTCCTTACTTTTTCCGTAACAGCATAATCTCCTAAACAAAAGAAAACTTCCTGCTACAAAAACAGCAACATGATATGAAAAGTGCTGAGACAATTTAATTTTACCTGGAAGAAAAGCATCAAAATGGCTAATATGACCTTTGTAGCACACTAACAGGGCTGAAGTTAAACTTTCCATAGAACAGGCTGAAGAGAATAAGAAATCACTTTAGACCATACAAATTAAAAGGTCAAGCATCACAGATTCATAATGGACCTTGAGAAGTTCGATACGATTAGGCGATCAGATATAACAAGGAGATGATCCAACTAGCATGCATACGTTTGAATTACTCAAGGACTAGATACAACAAGACAAATTGGGTAACGACAAGAAAAGAAGAACATACATGCTATGCGCCTTCACTCACGGTAATTATACAACCCTAAAACGAGTAGTAGGCTACTACAATGGAGTAGCTTACTAACCTGTAACAGGTGAACAATCTGTTGGCTACTGGTCTACATTCTCCTCAGGCCTGAATGAAGAAAAGCAGCGAAGACACATAGTGAAAACATAGCCAAAGTGCTCAAAACAGAGCTAAACAAGGCTTAACCAAGCCAAGCAAAATCAGATTCACTCACATCCTATTAAGACATAAACATGGGCAAAAACTGAAGCAGTTATTGCATCACTCTTAATTGGAAAAACTGCTGAGAAACGCCTCTTAACAGCAGCGAAAATCAGGGAATAAAAAACATTATTTTGTAGGTTTAATCACCACATTAGCTAGGAATAAAAGCCAAGCTGGAATCCAATCAAACTTGTTCATACAACAGCCACAACAGTGGTAAAATTCTACGAAAAACCCGGTTCAATTACCACTGGTGCGTTCTCCATAATTAGACACATGTAGTAAATTGACAACGATCATGTAAGAACAGAAGAAAAATGAGGCTCAGATCATGCTGTGTAACAGGCCAATAATTGCAGATTTATGATGCTTCAAAGTGGGGCGTAAGACACCAGCACAAGTAGGTAGATTATGACCACAATTTGATAGTTAACAAACTGCTAAAAGTGCTTGTAAACAACAGCAGTATCAGCAACAATTTAAAACATGTTATGTGCCATTCTTATCAGCATGAATCAGGCATAATCAAGGTTCAAAATAACCAAATGAATAAATCTTTAAACACACCATAATGTGCCTATAAAATGGAGACTGAATTGAGGCAAAATTGATAAATATATGACACTATGACTAGATCAAACTATGCCATAGACATGGAACACATTCATCTGGATCCAAGAGTGACATTCCCAATGTAGATAGAGCTTATGCTTAATACATTCCTGGCATACGTTGATAGAATATATGACACTATGACTAGATCAAACTATGCCATAGACATGGAAGACAGTTATATATTGTAAACCAGATAATCTAATGTCCAGAAATTCAATGCGAATAGTGCAAGTGTTAGACGTGAATTGTTTTGCCAAAGCGCAGCTGCTTTGGGGCTGTTATCCGTGAAACATCATTTGGATTCCTAGTGTTACTAGGAAGTAAGAAAATAACAGAAGTGTTCATGAACGAGGATACTCACGTTGGATGAACAGGGATGGCAATTTCTTCCTGACCAAAAAATAGCTTTTGGAATCCGTCTGCACCCGGGTTTATATTTCCAGCACCCGATGGTGTCTCCCTTCCTGATAGCACAAAAGCAAACCCATAAATGATACGAACAAAACTTTAAACGCACACTTTGTATTTTTTTTCAATAGTTTCAAGCCCTATCATTTTACGAATCGAATATTATTTTGTTTATAAACCCGAACTTCACAGGGAATCAAATAAGATAAAATAACATCATAGATAGACCACAAAGAGAATCAAAGTCGAGCATCCGCTGGATGGGAAGCTGTTTGTAGTTATACAACAGCGCCTGTGTTGTGTCGTGAACTGGGCAGCGGAGGAGATGGTGGAGCTCGAACTGAGAAATAAAGATGAAGCTGACGGACGGGAATGAAGGTTCAAACAGAGAGGCAGAGAAGCGAGACGGTAGAGGGGGGAAAGAAAATATTTCGCGGAGTTTGAACTGAAGCGAGGAGACGGTCGGGGGGGGGGGGGGGGGAAGAATGTATTTGTGAAAAATTAAAGAGGATTATAACACGGTTGTTATAAGAAACCGTGTTATAAAAGGTGTTCTACAGTTTTTAACTCGGTTCCAATATTCAAACGTGTTATAAAAGCCGATTTATAACACAGTTCTAAATAACCGTGTTATATACTAATAACTTATAACACGGGTTAGGTACAACCGTGTTAAAAAATCTATTTTTCAGCAATACATTATTTCTTTCACATAATTTAACACGGTTATGTTACACAACCGAGTTGTAAAAATTTTATAACACCATTATGTTATAACCGTGTTATAAAATGCATGTTATATAATATTTTTTCTACTAGTGTTATAATATGGTTTTAATGTTATAAGAGTTATAACATTTATAATGTAAGAGGTATTCATTAAAAAGAATGAATATATATTACAAGATTTACCATATAGAAAATAGTTCCACAAATACATACGCATAAATAAATATATGTTATGGTGGAAAAATATAGTATGGTTTAATGACCATGTATTTTCATAATTAAAATGACATATGATAAAGGGAAAAGAATTACAAACATTAGATATGGGATTCTAATGTTAAGAGTATACGTGGGATAATAAAGATTTATATAATTCAAAGTATTGTTTACACATGAATTATACCACATTGAATTTGGGAGAAAAAAAAAACAAACCTTAGAAAAATAAATACTAAGGAGTGTTGTATAATACATGACAAAGAATCATACATGCAATATAGAAACAAACTATATGATGTACAAACATACATTAAGTTACATGCGATAACATAGTTCAACAATAAGTATATTAATATACGAGACAAGACTACGCATGTAATATAGCACTTTTCCAATCTCGAGTTAAGCCGAAAACCCGACAAACATTGACGGTTAATAACGGGGGGTTAACCGGGAGGTATTAGTGACGGTACGGGGTACCGTAGAATTGTGTTGTTATACGAGATGCTAATCAGTAGCATTATGTATTGTTTAGACTGTTAGAGACGACACACGGAGCATAGGATCTTGCTGAATCATACTCCACCGTAATACAATCAGGGTGAACGGTATGTTGTTATGTGTCTCTGATTGTCTCTGAGGGCTTCCTCAGTTCAGACTTCTGTGTGATCTGTGATAAGATTGTTTGTCTGAATGTTTTAATTAATATGCATGAATTGTATATTTATAGCTGCTTATTATTTACTATGTTGAGTTAACAGTATTGGTTCGTATATATGAACCTATATATAAAACGAACTAGCGGCTATGGTGCTATCTTATATGAAATATAAGGATCGTCAGAAAAATGTTGTAGCACTAGGATAATAAGATATACATATTATCCAAGACTTTTATACGGAGCATTGGCCTTTCTATACGCCGCTCTCGTATCTAACACTGGATCCCGAGTTTACAGACTCCGGATTGGACTAATGACCTTAGTCTGTGTTAGGAAAAAAATGGTAATGCGATGCGATGGTATAATTAATTAATGAAAGATAATAAAGCCAAGAGGATGTGGCTCTTGGTGCACGTTGTGATCACAAAAACGATACCAGGATGTTCGCGTACGGGTCTGTAAGTATCAAAAAAATTTCCCGTGAGCTAGAATGGCTTGTTGGTCGGAGACTCTACCGTTGGAGTGGTTACTGCCGTGGGTGACCCGCCATAATATATGGGTAATTTAGAGACATGTCGTTTTAACGAGACATTGTCACTAGGTATAACTGAACAATTAATACAGTTGAGACTTGTACAGTGGCGAACAACATTGGTTTCTATACCAAGGACGAGAATTAATACTTGTTTGTTATTCTCGTTGTTTCGCTTTGTTGTTCATTGGTTATACTTGTGGTTATATTATATGTGTTGATGGTTGTGTTTATTGTATGGATGTTACTGTTAAATGTTTTACAGTTTAAATATTAAAACGGTATTGCATGTA
This sequence comes from Limonium bicolor, assembly GCA_023374045.1. NCBI lineage: Eukaryota > Viridiplantae > Streptophyta > Magnoliopsida > Caryophyllales > Plumbaginaceae > Limonium > Limonium bicolor. The sequence goes on along the minus strand of CM041778.1, from coordinate 250,241,362 downwards.
ACGAATCTCATGCTCTCGACCAAATAATTGAGGGGTTTGAGGGGGCATGACGGGGCATGTGATAACATACTCAGCAGGGGCTGATTCCATACCACAAACCATTTTTATTTCAGGAGATTAGCTGGTGGTCGACGCGGGGCGCGACGGTTGTGATATTACTGTTGGTTAAGACTTGGTACGGTTTGATACTGATGATGTTCTGGACTCGGGTTGTGTAAACCGAGGTGTATTTGGTTAGATGCTCACGAGTACGGTCTGTAATAATCGGTTGATGTTGGATTTTGTTTTAAATTGTTTAGTACTGCTATCTATCTCTTGTGGTCACTGTGGGAATACGTTTCGCATGTTGATTATCAGGTAATTCGTTATCACCCGTATGGGCGAGTGATAACAGTGACACCATTAGAGCGACAGTCTGTTATTTACCGCTGTGACTTATTTAATATGTGCAACATTTATAGGATAATTAGGAGCCGAATTAGTAGGGGTGTTACAAAAGTGGTATCAGAGTGGAGTACCGCTCTGATTACAAGAGATAGTAGTTTAAGTACCGTGAGCTTAGGTTATTCACACACCAGTACCAAGGAGATAGTTGTAAATGATTTGAGTTAGGTTATGGTAGGAAGAGTACAGTATTTATACCAAGAGCTGACTTTAATTCTGAATTCTTCAGATGTCTTCCGGAAGACGATCAGCAGGTAGAGGCAGAGGTGGTGGTGGAAGAGGCGGTGGGCCTGGAGGAGGACCTCCTGAGGCCCCAGCCGTGGGCGTTGCTGAGACGGTAGCGGCCGTCTTTGCTCAGCTAGCCCTGATGGCAGGTGTCCAGATAGGAGCACCACCAGTAGTCCCACCCGTACCCACACTAAGAGAGCCAAACTGGCTGAAGAGTGTTGCTGACACTCAAGTACCTACGTATGACGGGTAGCTGACCCCACCGTCCTAGAGAGATACATCATTGAGCATGAGAAGGCCTTCGACGCCATTCACGTGCCTGCTGAGCACCGGGTCGGCATAGCGGCCTATCATTTGAGGGACGCCGCCAGCACTTGGTGGAGGTCCGTGAAGGCACATTACATTGCTATTGAGGGTTTTGGATGGACAGGTTTTGTGGAATTGCTGAGAGAGAAATACTATCCTGCTCATCTGAAGCAGAGGAAGCGGGAAGAGTTTGAGGTCCTGAAGCAGGTAGTAGTATGACAGTAGATCAGTACTACTCCTCTTTTTAGGGTCTTGGACTTTGTCCCAGGAGTTGTTTATTCTGATACGGTGAAAGTTGAGAAGTTTAGAGGTGGGTTGCGATATGCTATCAAGGCCGCCATGGGTGCTGCCTTATATCCTACGATCCAGGTAAAACTAGTTGACAGATTATATCTTGTAACTCAGTTTGATCTATTACAAGTTCAGGGAAACTCATTCATGCATTATAGGAATGCTACGAGGCTGCTTCTCGGACCGAGCTGTTGGTGAACAGCCGGGAGGACGGCCAGGGGCAGAAGCGTAAGGCCCCTAGAGAAGGAGGCGGAGGTTGCGGCTGGAAGCGGAGGCAGCAAGAGTTGGAAGTAAGATCCACCTTTAAGTTATTTAATCCATTTAAATTACTTACTTGCTGCCTGCTTTTATACCTGCTATTCCTGACACTTTGACGATCACAGGAAGAAAAAGTTCTCCTGGAAGGAGAAGAAGAAGGAGCAGGCCAGCCAGAAGGGCAAAGACAAGGTCCCGATGTTGACCGGGCCTACCATGCCCAGCCTCTTAGATCTGCACCCCCTAAATGTAAGCGATCTATCCTCGTGAACGAGATGTGTATTATACTATCCATTACCATCCTTGTATTAATCTGCGTGCAAAATGATAATAGGTTCTGCACCCCAGCGCCACTTTCACTGCAAGCGCTGTGGTAAAGACCACCCGGGTGTTGACTGCACCGGGCAAGCGGTGGACTGCCACCATTGTGGAAAGAAGGGCCACAAGTCGTTCGAGTGCTTTGCTAATCCAGAGAGCCGAGCGTACCGCCCGCCGAAGGGGACTCAGAGCGCACCTACTGGAGGAGGTGGAGCTCGAGGTGGCCAGAGGGGGCCGGCGCCCCAAGCCCAGAGGGGACAGCAGCAGCAGCAGCCGCAGCAGTAGAACCAGAACCAGAGGAACCCGCCAGGCAACCGCGTGCTGACAGCGGGAGCATCGGGCGCTGGTACTAGTACCCAGCGCGGTGAAGGTTAGCACTTGAAACCTTAACCATTGTATGAAAGCATGACTAAGTGTTAAACGCTTTACCTTAGCATGAATGCGTGTTTTTATTACCGCTTTAGATAAACAACTTATCTAGGAAACCTTTTACCTCTTAGGAGACTTCAATATCTGCTATCCCACACTTACAAGACAGAGATAACCTAGACCCGTGGAAGAAAGGCGGGAGTACCCTAGTGAGTTGTGTCATGTGGTCAGACCGGGCATGATACTTCTCAGAGAGTTCCTAACCCTAGATGAGCAAATCGCCATAGTGAACGAGTGTAGAGCTTTGGGTAAAGGCATAGGAGGATTTTATACACCTGTATTTAATAGTGGTTCTAGAATGAAACTGCACATGATGTGCTTAGGGAAAGATTGGGATCCACAAGCTAGGGTTTATGAGAGGTGAGGATGGTAGGTGGCGTATCTATACCTAGGATACCTGAGAGTTTCCTAACCTTGGTGAAAAACGCAATGGATATTGCTCAAGACTGTGAGACTTTTCCATTACCCGACATGACACCTGACGTTTGCATCATCAACTACTACGAGCAGGAGGAAAACTTGGGATGCACCAGGACCGTGATGAGATGACCGAGTCCATCACCAGAGGAATACCGATTGTGTCATTCTCCATCGGCGATGATGCTGAGTTCATCTATGGAGACCAGAAGAGGATGAATCTAGTAAGCAAGATCATCCTCAAGTCTGGGGATGTGTTGGTATTTGGTGGAGAGGCTAGGCTTGTATACCATGGTATTAAGAGCATTAAGCTCAATACCGCCCCACCAGCTCTAGTAAATGATACCCACATCCGACCTGGCCGTTTAAATTTGACTTTCAGACAGTACTGATGTAATAGCAGTAGCTAAGTGTGTAACCTTGTATAATACAGTTGGATGAATGAAATAAGAGTTTTGTACCTTCAAGCATATGTGTTCAGTTTGTTGATACCGTTAATTCATAACTTCAGGCTACGAAAATGGAAAGGAGGGTACCATCTGCATCTTAGATATGGCGCAAGCCAAGGAGTCCGGTAATGTCATCACAGGTATGACAATTACAACCAACAGTAAATTAGTGATTTATTGGGACTCGATGCTAATACGAGAGATGATCTCAGGTACCTTTCCTGTAACGACCCCAAAACCGGCCTAGGAGTTAGGGCCGTTACACGCCGCGAGTCTACTACCTAACGTCGCAAGGCTCTAAGCAAAACGCATCCCAAAACCGAATAACAAACTTGCATAAATACCAAAAGAGTTTACAAGATCCAAATGCTTATAAGTCAAATACAAAGGAGAGGCCCGGAGGCTACACAAAGTACTAAAGCATCCAAAGCGCAAGCAAACAAAGTCTAAAGACACATAAAATAACGAAGCTCCAGAAGGGGACGAGAAGAGAAGATCCCACGAGCTCAATCTGCAACAAAGTAAAGGGGTGAGCTAAACAGCCCAGCAAGCAGAAGACTTCCTCAAGGAAGCCCATTCAAAACAGAAGCAGAAGAGTACTTATAAACAGAGAGGAAGGCGGAGGCATTATAAATAGACAGAATGAACCACAAAACAGAAGCAGAGCAGAACAGAACATCACTTCAAATCATAGTCGGACTTTCCGAAACAGATGCAGAAGAGTGGGACACTAGTAACCAGCTAACACAACAGAAGGACTCACATAATGTCCTATGGATCCGAAGATCCCACACAGAAGCCGTAGAGACAGCTAACAGACCCGTCGGTCAAATAACATCCTAAGGGAGACCCTAAGGAGTATAAACAGAAGGAATTCCTGCGCAGCATGCTACGGGACAGCCCGACCCGACTATCCAAGGCTCAGAAGCAAAGTGACTAGGTCCCAAAACCGAAAGCTCACAAAACAGATCTCAAGAGCATAAAAATGCATATAAACAGCATAAGAGGCTTGCACACAGATAGGGGAATCCGACCCCGCAAACGAAACTCAAAACGGAGCTAAAACGAAGGAGTTATGCCAAAAACAGAGGCTTGTCCGAACTTGCGTCCGACCTTGCAAGTTCGGACAGAGGCCGAGAAACAAATACCGCAGAAAACACAGTGTCTGAACTTCGATGTTCGGACCGAAGTTCGGACACAATCTTCGGAAAAGTTACGAGGGAAGTCCGAACTTCGATGTTCGGACCGAAGTTCGGACGTCCCGAATTTCAGAAAAAATAGAGGCGGCAAAACAAGCGTCCGAACTTCAACGTTCGGACCGAAGTTCAACGTTCGGACCGAAGTTCGGACGGCATAAAACAGGCGATTTCCAGAACGAACAAACGCACAGAAAGACAACAAAATCCAATGCCAAACTCACACAATGATCCGAATTGTAAATCAGTTCCCCCGGGGATTTAGCCCATCAATTAACAACGCAAAAGCGAGGAGAAAACGTGCAAACACCACACAAAATCAGTCAAGGAAACAGAAACGAAAACAGTCCCCGAGGGTGAACGAACAACCCCGATTCCATCCCCCACTTACCTCAATTCGCAGAGAAGATTCAGTCCAGACACTGCCCACACGCAACCAGACGAACAGCAGTAGAGGGGAAGCCCAGATCAACGCTGAATTCACAACCAGGCAGTTCAACAATCAGAAAACTATCCTTCTCAAAACAGAAGCGAAACCCACCGAAACCAAAGGAGAATCCAAACCTGAATTACCACAGAGACAAGACAACGACGACAGATCAAGAATCGAACCAAACGCAGCAGCAACACACAGATTCCAGAACCAACACCAATGGATGAGCAGGAAGTAGAGGGAGAAGGAGCGCTCAAGAAACTGTCGAGAGAACGAACGAGCGGTTTGCAAATGATCATGAATTGTAATGAAATAAAATAATGACTTATCCCTCTTAATAAGTCTTACCAAATAAAAGGGAGGGGAATGACCTCCTTGTCCCCGCCTTTTAACTTAAAGACTCCGGCGTCCTCTCTACTAAACAAAGCACACATAACATAACTTAAATTAATAACATTGTTATGTCATGAAATCTGAAAACGTAAAATACGGAGTATTACATCTCCTGTTGATGGTGTTAGTGCTTCCGCATTGTTCGACTCGGGGGCTTCACATTCTTTTATTTCCTCGGCATTTGCTATGAAGCTGGGGGCTGCCCCCAAACAGCTTTCTGACTTTTCAGTCACCCTTCCATTGAAGGAGAAAGTAGGTTGCACCAGGCAGTATTTAGGGTCAGAGATCAGTATTATGAATGAGACTTTTCCCATCGATTTGATTGAGTTTAAGAACTTGGGCTTCGACATTATAGTAGGCATGGATTGGCTGCAGAAGCATAAGGGCCGCCTTCATTGTGCAGAGCATCGACTATTACTGAAGGGGCCGAGCGGCAAGATAATGTCATACCGCAGTGTGAGGAGAGAGCCGACTGTCAAGATCATGTCAGCATTGTCCCTGATGAAGGACGTTAGGAAAGGCCGACAAGCCTTCCTCTGTTATGTACAGGACACGAGACAGTGCGACGAGATGGATGTAGACATTCCGGTCGTGGCAGACTTTCCCGATGTGTTTCCTGATGAGTTGCCAGGCATGCCACCTGTGCGTGAGGTTGAGTTCGCCGTCGACTTGTTGCCAGGTACGGGCCCTATTGCTAAGGCACCCTACCGTATGGCACCGACTGAGATGAGAGAGTTGAAGGTACAGCTGGAGGACCTCCTCGACAAGGGATTCATTCGACCGAGTGTTTCTCCTTGGGGTGCTCCAGTGTTATTCGTCAAGAAGAAGGACGGCAGTATGCGACTCTGCATCGACTACCGCGAGCTTAATGCGGTCACGGTCAAGAACAAGTACCCGTTGCCACGGATTGATGACTTATTTGACCAGTTGAGAGGGGCCAGTGTGTTCTCAAAGATAGATCTCAGATCTGGCTACCACCAGATTAGGATTGCAGAGGGTGACATAGAGAAGAAAGCTTTCAGGACATGGTATGGACATTACGAGTTCACCGTTATGCCATTCGGACTGACGAATGCGCCAGCCATATTCATGGATTTGATGAACCGTCTCTTCAGAGAACAGCTTGACAGTTCAGTTATGGTGTTCATCGACGATATTCTGATCTATTCGAAGACCAGGGAAGATCATGAGTTACATCTGAGACAGGTATTGAGTATAATGAGAAAGAACCAGCTGTATGCCAATGAAATCCATGCCAACGCTCTCCCATTTCCACTCAGGAACGGGAAGAGGCTGCAGAAGACCCCAGGTCGCTGATGCTCAGCCTTCACCTGCTGACAGGTTTGGCAACGAGCCACAAATCGGAAATCTCCCTCTTCATATTCGCCCACCAAAAGGACTCTCTGAGGTCCCGGTACATCTTCACCCCTCCTGGGTGCACAGAATAAGGAGCTCCATGAGCCTCCTGCATAATCTCCCGCCTAAGGTCGCCTCCACTAGGCACACAAACTCTGCCCCTGAAGCGTAGACAATCATCGCTGGACACAGAAAACTCTGACTCCTGCTCATCTGACAACTTCTCCCTGATCTTACACAACTCAGCATCAGCCTTCTGACCCTCTCTAATCCGCTCAATCAAAGTAGACTGGACCTGAATAGAAGCAATCATCCCAGCACGGTCGGACCGAACAACCCAAATCCCCATACGCTGAAGCTCAATAGCAGACCTCTGAACCCCTGACAACGAACAAGCAAGTCCAGGAGCACCCCTACGGCTCAAGGCATCAGCCACCACATTCGCTCTACCCGGATGGTAGAGGATCTCCAGGTCGTAGTCATGTAACAGCTCCAACCAGCGCCGCTGTCTCAAATTCAATTCCTTCTGCGTGAACAGATATTTGAGACTCTTGTGATCCGTGTAGACCTTACACGTCACCCCATACAAATAGTGCCGCCAGATCTTCAAGGCGAAGACCACAGCAGCTAGCTCCAAGTCATGGGTAGGATAATTCTTCTCATACGGCTTCAACTGTCGTGACCCATACGCTACCACCTTTCCCTGCTGCATCAGAACACACCCCAACCCTCTGTGGGAAGCGTCACAGAACACCTCGAAGCCCTCTGTCCCAGAAGGCAACGTCAAAATCGGAGCCGAAGTCAACCTCTTCTTCAACTCCTGGAAGCTCTCCTGGCACGCCTCACTCCAATCAAACTTGACATCCTTCCTAAGAAGACGAGTCAAGGGGGATACGATCTTAGAAAAGCCCTCCACGAACTTCCTATAATACCCAGCCAATCCCAGAAAACTGCGCACCTCAGACACACTAGTGGGCTTCGCCCACTCCATAACCGCCTTAATCTTCTCCGGGTCCACTGATATGCCATCCTTCGAAACCACGTGGCCAAGGAACACCACTCTATCCAACCAGAACTCACACTTCTTCAATTTAGCATACAACTCCTTCTCCTTCAACGTCTGTAGAACCATCCTCAGATGCTCCTCATGCTCCTCAGCACTCTTGGAGTATACCAAGATGTCGTCAATAAACACAACCACGAAAGAATCCAAGAAAGGTTTGAAGACTCTGTTCATCATATCCATGAAGAACGACGGGGCATTAGTCAAACCAAAAGGCATGACCAAGAACTCATAATGCCCATATCGGGTCCTAAATGCAGACTTAGGCACATCCTCAGCCTTAATCTTCAGCTGATGATATCCAGAACGCAAGTCGATCTTCGAGAAGACTGTCGCCCCTGCTAACTGGTCGAAGAGATCATCAATGCGGGGAAGAGGATACCGATTCTTGATGGTAACCTTATTCAATTCCCTATAGTCAATGCACAATCTGAAGGAGCCATCCTTCTTCTTCACAAAACACAGGTGCTCCCCATGGAGACACACTAGGGCGAATGAAGCCCTTATCCAGAAGATCCTGCAGCTGCACCTTCAGCTCCTTAAGCTCTGCCGGACTCATGCGATAGGGAGCCTTAGAGATAGGCTGAGTCCCTGGCGCTAACTCGATAGAAAACTCCACCTCACGATCAGGTGGTAGCCCTGGCACATCGTCCTGGAACACCTCAGGAAACTCACACACAATGGGGATATCCTCCAGCCGGGATCCCTCCTTAACCTCAGGTACAAAGCAGAGAAAACCCTGGCAGCCCTTCCTCAAGGAACGGACTGCCTGCATAGCAGACACCAACATAGGAGCACAAGGAATGGAGTTCCCCACAAAAGCAAAACGGGTCTCACCCGGTCTATCAAACACAACTCTCCTAGCTGCACAATCTATATGGGCATGGTGCTCTGCTAGCCAGTCCATGCCCAAAATCACATCGAAGCAGGACATACTCATAGGAATCAAATCAGCAGACAAGTTCCTATCCATAATCACTACCGGAACCGACTTACACACAGAATCAAGTACACAAGCAGGTACGCCACTCAGCGGGCTAGAAATACACAAATCCACATCACAGGGCACAGCAGACAACCCGAGACTACCCACTAAATCAGCAGACACAAAGGAGTGGGTAGCTCCTGAATCAAACAAGCAGAAAACTGGCTGAGAAGAGATCTGAAGAATACCTGACACTACTCGGCCTGAGTCACGGTCTCGCTCACCAGCTAGAGCGTACACACGAGCCTGGGTCTGGGGCTTCTTCTGATCAGCCTTCTGCCCGGACCCTGAACCAGCTCCTCGGCCCTCAGAACCGCCACTGCTACCTCCACCTCTAGCCTGTGGACACTGGGCAATGCGGTGATCCAACGAGCCACACTTGAAGCACGCCCCGGACTTCCTGTAGCACTCCCGTCCTGGGTGGAAACGGTCACACTCCGCACACTTCTCCACAGCAGGAGATGCTGATGAAGAAGAACCCCGGTCTCCTCTATACTTCTTCTTCTGAGAAGAAGTCTGCTCACGCCTCTCGGGCTCCTCCACACGACCCTTCCTCTTCTGGTCCTTGCCCTTATCGGGCCTCTGGTCCCTCTTCTCATACCGCTGCCTAGCCTGCAGCTCAGACTCCACTACCAACGCCACATCGGCCACATCCCGAAGGTCTTGTGGCGAAAAGGTGCCACAGCAGCTCGAATGTCACCCCTCAACCCAGCCTCAAACTTCCTAGCCTTCCGGTTATCATCCGGCTCAGGCACAAACTTCGAAAGGGAAATAAACTTCCTCACATAGTCGTCCACAGACATCTCCTTCGTCTGACGAAGCCTCCCATACTCTACAATCTTCTGATCACGAAAGACGTCGGGATAGAACTGCTGGTTGAAGCAGCCCCTAACTGCTCCCCATGTCCATGGGTGGGGGTACTTCCCTTCGACCGACTTCCACCACTCCTTCGCCTCACTCTGAAACATGAAGGTAGCGAATCCGACTTTCTGATCCTCCTCACATCCCATGACCCGCAGCAGGTCCTCAATCAGTATCCAGTGGCTCGCCTCCTGTGGGTCGCCACTAGCATCAAAAGAAGGTGGCTTCAGCTTCAGAAACTCCTGAAGCGCCTTCACGTTGTTGCCCCCCGCGTTCCCTCCTGCCGCCTGACCAGCAGTGGCCCCTACAGTCTGCAGCACCTGGGTCACCACCTGCTGCACAATCTCTGCAATGTCCCCCTGGGGAGCATCGCCTGCAGCTGCACCACGTCCTGGACGTCGGGGAGGCATACTGAAGATACAACACCAAAATTTATCAGAAACCAACAAGCAGCAAACAGCAGACCTTTCAGACACCCACACATGCAGACAAACCCCACAACACCAAAGAACGAGCAACCTGGCTCTGATACCACTAAATGTAACGACCCCAAAACCGGCCTAGGAGTTAGGGCCGTTACACGCCGCGAGTCTACTACCTAACGTCGCAAGGCTCTAAGCAAACGAATCCCAAAACCGAATAACAAACTTGTATAAATACCAAAAGAGTTTACAAGATCCAAATGCTTATAAGTCAAATACAAAGGAGAGGCCCGAAGGCTACACTAAGTACTAAAGCGTCCAAAGCGCAAGCAAACAAAGTCTAAAGACACATAAAATAACGAAGCTCCAGAAGGGGACGAGAAGAGAAGATCCCACGAGCTCAATCTGCAACAAAGTAAAGGGGTGAGCTAAACAGCCCAGCAAGCAGAAGACTTCCTCAAGGAAGCCCATCAAAACAGAAGCAGAAGAGTACTTATAAACAGAGAGGAAGGCGGAGGCATTATAAATAGACAGAATGAACCACAAAACAGAAGCAGAGCAGAACGGAACATCACTTCAAATCATAGTCGGACTTTCAGAAACAGATGCAGAAGAGTGGGACACTAGTAACCAGCTAACACAACAGAAGGACTCACATAATGTCCTATGGATCCGAAGATCCCACACAGAAGCCGTAGAGACAGCTAACAGACCCGTCGGTCAAATAACATCCTAAGGGAGACCCTAAGGAGTATAAACAGAAGGAATTCCTGCGCAGCATGCTACGGGACAGCCCGACCCGACTATCCAAGGCTCAGAAGCAAAGTGACTAGGTCCCAAAACCAAAGCTCACAAAACAGATCTCAAGAGCATAAAAATGCATATAAACAGCATAAGAGCTTGCACACAGATAGGGGAATCCACCCCGCAAACGGAACTCAAAACGGAGCTAAAACGAAGGAGTTATGCCAAAAACAGAGGCTTGTCCGAACTTGCGTCCGACCTTGCAAGTTCGGACAGAGGCCGAGAAACAAATACCGCAGAAAACACAGTGTCCGAACTTCGATGTTCGGACCGAAGTTCGGACACAATCTTCGGAAAAGTTACGAGGGAAGTCCGAACTTCGATGTTCGGACCGAAGTTCGGACGTCCCGAATTTCAGAAAAAACAGAGGCGGCAAAACAAGCCGTCCGAACTTCAACGTTCGGACCGAAGTTCGGACGGCATAAAACAGGCGATTTCCAGAACGAACAGACGCACAGAAAGACAACAAAATCCAATGCCAAACTCACACAATGATCCGAATTGTAAATCAGTTCCCCCGGGGATTTAGCCCATCAATTAACAACGCAAAAGCGAGGAGAAAACGTGCAAACACCACACAAAATCAGTCAAGGAAACAGAAACGAAAACAGTCCCCGAGGGTGAACGAACAACCCCGATTCCATCCCCCACTTACCTTAATTCGCAGAGAAGATTCAGTCCAGACACTGCCCACACGCAACCAGACGAACAGCAGTAGAGGGGAAGCCCAGATCAACGCTGAATTCACAACCAGGCAGTTCAACAATCAGAAAACTATCCTTCTCAAAACAGAAGTGAAACCCACCGAAACCAAAGGAGAATCCAAACCTGAATTACCGCAGAGACAAGACAACGACGACAGATCAAGAATCGAACCAAACGCAGCAGCAACACACAGATTCCAGAACCAACACCAATGGATGAGCAGGAAGTAGAGGGAGAAGGAGCGCTCAAGAAACTGTCGAGAGAACGAACGAGCGGTTTGCAAATGATCGTGAATTGTAATGAAATAAAATAATGACTTATCCCTCTTAATAAGTCTTACCAAATAAAAGGGAGGGGAATGACCTCCTTGTCCCCGCCTTTTAACTTAAAGACTCCGGCGTCCTCTCTACTAAACAAAGCACACATAACATAACTTAAATTAATAACATTGTTATGTCATGAAATCTGAAAACGTAAAATACGGAGTATTACATCTCCTGTTGATGGTGTTAGTGCTTCCGCATTGTTCGACTCGGGGGCTTCACATTCTTTTATTTCCTCGGCATTTGCTATGAAGCTGGGGGCTGCCCCCAAACAGCTTTCTGACTTTTCAGTCACCCTTCCATTGAAGGAGAAAGTAGGTTGCACCAGGCAGTATTTAGGGTCAGAGATCAGTATTATGAATGAGACTTTTCCCATCGATTTGATTGAGTTTAAGAACTTGGGCTTCGACATTATAGTAGGCATGGATTGGCTGCAGAAGCATAAGGGCCGCCTTCATTGTGCAGAGCATCGACTATTACTGAAGGGGCCGAGCGGCAAGATAATGTCATACCGCAGTGTGAGGAGAGAGCCGACTGTCAAGATCATGTCAGCATTGTCCCTGATGAAGGACGTTAGGAAAGGCCGACAAGCCTTCCTCTGTTATGTACAAGACACGAGACAGTGCGACGAGATGGATGTAGACATTCCGGTCGTGGCAGACTTTCCCGATGTGTTTCCTGATGAGTTGCCAGGCATGCCACTTGTGCGTGAGGTTGAGTTCGCCGTCGACTTGTTGCCAGGTACGGGCCCTATTGCTAAGGCACCCTACCGTATGGCACCGACTGAGATGAGAGAGTTGAAGGTACAGCTGGAGGACCTCCTCGACAAGGGATTCATTCGACCGAGTGTTTCTCCTTGGGGTGCTCCAGTGTTATTCGTCAAGAAGAAGGACGGCAGTATGCGACTCTGCATCGACTACCGCGAGCTTAATGCGGTCACGGTCAAGAACAAGTACCCGTTGCCACGGATTGATGACTTATTTGACCAGTTGAGAGGGGCCAGTGTGTTCTCAAAGATAGATCTCAGATCTGGCTACCACCAGATTAGGATTGCAGAGGGTGACATAGAGAAGAAAGCTTTCAGGACATGGTATGGACATTACGAGTTCACCGTTATGCCATTCGGACTGACGAATGCGCCAGCCATATTCATGGATTTGATGAACCGTCTCTTCAGAGAACAGCTTGACAGTTCAGTTATGGTGTTCATCGACGATATTCTGATCTATTCGAAGACCAGGGAAGATCATGAGTTACATCTGAGACAGGTATTGAGTATAATGAGAAAGAACCAGCTGTATGCCAAGCTCTTGAAGTGTGAGTTCTGGTTAGACAGCGTGTCATTTCTAGGACACATCATATCAGCAGACGGGATATCTGTAGACCCTGCTAAGATTGAGACAGTAAAGAGTTGGCCAAGGCCTAAGACAGTTACAGATGTCCGCAGTTTTCTGGGTTTGGCCGGTTACTATCGAAGGTTCGTGAAGGACTTCTCCAAGGTGGCCAAACCGATGACTAATCTCATGAAGAAGGAGTCCCAGTTCTTATGGTTTGCAGAGTGTGAGCAGTCCTTTCAGACACTGAAGGATCTCCTGACATCGGCACCCATTCTTATTATTCCTGAGGGCACTGATGGGTTCGAGGTATACTGTGATGCCTCTAGAACCGGTCTAGGCTGTGTGCTTATGCAGTACGGGAAGGTAGTTGCCTACGCATCTCGACGGCTGAAGAAGCATGAGGTGAATTACCCACACACGACCTTGAGTTAGGCGCAGTAGTCTTCGCTTTGAAGATCTGGCGACATTATCTTTACGGTGTGACAGTCACTATCTACTCTGATCACAAGAGTTTACAGCATCTCTTCTCTCAGAAGGAGCTGAACATGCGACAGAGAAGATGGGTCGAGTTCTTGAAGGACTACGACATAGACCTGAAATACAAAGAGGGCAAGGCGAATGTAGTAGCCGACGCCCTGAGCCGCAGAGCTCATTCATTGTTTACGCTATTAGCAAGCAGCTCACTAGTAGAAAAATGATTTTAAATGACGAACTTTAAACCACGGTTATACAAACAACCGTCGTTTAAACATCATAAACCACGGTTCAAGAGAGAACCGTCGTTTATATTGCACGCTTCATCAGATAAATGACAGTTTTATAACAAACCGTCGTTTATAATTACAACGCTTAGAAGAAAAAACGACGGTTCCGATACAACCGTCGTATAAAGTGATTATAAACCACGGTTCTCTTTCAACCGTCATTTTATATTTTGCCCCAAAAATTTAAAACCACGGTTTGCTAATAACCGTCGTTTATTCCTCCCGTCCCATAGGCTTTAAACGACGGTTTATAAACTAACCGTCATTTAAAAGTTTTTTTTAATATACCCGACGCCTCTTTCTTCTTCCTCCTGCTTCTTCTCTTGATGATTTTTTCCCTGTTCCGTCCTTGTCGCCGGCGAGCCTCTCCTCCGCCACTACAGCTAGCGCCGTTAACCCATTACTCCGCTGCCCTGTGCGTCTTCCCCTAGCTCCCGACATCTAGAGAAGCCGCTGATTTTAAAGCCGCCCGTGAAGTGTCTTCCTCCACCGCCGCTCTCGATGTCATCCCGTCGTCTGAAGCCGCGCCAGAGCTCCACCAGCCGCGCCAGAGCTCCACCAGCCGTGCCCTGCCTGAACGCCGCCCCAACCCTAGCTCTCGATCGGTAATTTTTTTTTCTTCATTGTCTGCGCGTCTGTTGTGATGAACGAGCTAGATGTTAGGAACTGCTAGCGTCTGTTGTGATGAACGAGCACTGAAGTTGGAACTGCTAGCGTCTGTTGTGGTGGTTGTTGTTGTTGGTTTCAATGTTGGTGGTGTTTCTTGTTTCAAAGTAGTCCCATGGTAGTGATGGCCATCACGTTTGCATACTCGACAAAGTGAAATCTCTGCCTGTGGATTAATTAAAGAGATTGAAGATAGTAAGCTAGGGTTTAGAGAGAAAAAAAACAAAATTAAACGAAAATTGGGGAATTGATCAGATCATAAGATAAGGAAAAATTCAATGGGGAGTCTGACAAATTAGAGTACTATATTACTATAATGGGAGAAAAACATGAACATGCTTCTGATGCTACTGTAGTTATGGCATTTAGGGTGATATTGTTGTTGTTACTGACAAAAAAAGAAGAAGAAGAAAAAAACTTCATTTATGATGACCTCTCAATACGAATCCCTTCTTTGTTAATGCAGGATTAATAACTTGTCGTTTATTTTCAGGTTTTTTAGTTAGGTTTCTATATTTCTATTTTACCCAGCTTTACTTTGTTCTTGCATTTGTCTTTCATTTGAGAATATTTTAATACAATAGTACTTTGAATGTTCTCAAGTTTTTGGAGCTATGTCAAACAATATTAATCTGAACTTCCAATGTTACATTGCCGTGAGATTGTTTGATTAAAACAAAAGAGTGCTATTATGCTGCTATTCTGTTTGGTTATGCCAAAAAAAAGTGTGGAGTATCTAATTATACGCAGAGGTCATGCCAAATTTTTTCCAAATTTGGTTTGTCAAATATATTCATTTGTTTATTTGTTCAATTAGTCATGTTTTTTAAAATTAAAACTTTATTCTAATTTCATTGAATAGGTGTTACTACCCACGGTTGGATTGTCCACTTGTCGCACTAATTGTTGCTGCCCCGTCAACCTCTGCCACCGGATTTGAACTAATCAGAACCCACGGTAAAACACTTGCATTTCTGATTATGATTTTAGAAAGAAATACTTATATGTATGTACATATATATAATATTGTCACAAATAAACGTTATACTAAATTCTATTTGTATTCTGCAATCATTAGAATATATATTTGCATAATGTGGTGAAATGTGAGATTAATGTTGTTGCTACTATGTTTGTTTCTGCCTTAAAAAAATGTGGAGTATCTAAAAATACGCAAAGATCATGCCAAAATTTTTCCATAATTTAACCTTATTTTAATTTTATTGAATAGGTGTTCTACGGTTGAACAATCCCTCTTCCTTCCCATTTATGACTTGATCATCCGTACTCATTAGGTTAGTTTTTTAAAATGTTTCAATAACATGGTTTATTCAAAATATCTTCGTTTGTTTATTTGTTCAATTATTCATATTTTTTTCAAATTAAAACCTTATATTCTAATTTCATTGAATAGGTGTCACTACACACGGTCAGATTGTCTACTTGTCGCACTTTCTGCTGCTGTCAACCTCTGCCACCGGTTTGCCTGATCAGAACCCACGGTAAAACACTTGCATTTCTGATTATAATTTTAGAAACAAATACTTATACTTACATGTACATATGTATATATAATATTGTCACAAATAAACATTATACTAAATTCTACTTGTATTCTGCAATCATTAGAATATATATTTGCATAGTGTGGTGAAATGTGAGATTAAGTTGAAATGGGGTGGTTGTTTTTGTTCATTGATCATATATATATATACATTTACTATATGTATACTTGTCTGTCTGATAATAATTCATATGGTTTGCTGAGAATTAATGTTGCTGGTACTGTGTTTGTTTCTGCCTTAAAAAATGTGAGTGTCTAAAAAACGTAAAGGTCATGCCAAATTTTTTCCAGAATTTAAGCTGATACTAATTCCATCGAATTTAACTTTCTTCATAATTACTTATAGTTTCAATTTTTTCATCTCTTGCAGGTTGCTCTGAGGTAGAAGACAATCGAATTAAGACGAGGCCGGTTTGTATACTACGCACAGAGCATTTGCCTACTTCTCTTTTCTGTGCTGTTCGCGCTAGCTGACCATCCAGTACTCATCAGGTTGGTATTTAAAATTTCAATTTATTTTTGTTTTTCTATTAAACAATGGAAAATCAATTCAAACATAGAATTACCTGTCTGAGATTACCTGATAGAGGTATGTCTTAGATAGTCCCTGTTGGGACTGTCCAATGACCTTTGATCTCACCATCTAGGTTGTGAATGAGTTAATAATATACAGTAGTTCAGTGATAATTTCAGCAGCATTACCGTGTTCTTCTAGTGTACATATATATATGTGAATTGAAACGATTCATATATATATATATCTACACTAGGAGAACTGTAGGGTAATGCTGCCGAAATTATCACTGAACTACTGTATATTATTAACTTGTTCCTAGGTGAGATCGAAGGTGATTGGATAGGTTTAGGTTGTTAAATCTGTAAATAAAAAAGAGGAGATCAATGGAACGAGTTCACGACATCTGGTGTGTGTTGAAAAAGGAGATGGAGCGCTCAGTGATGTACAGTGACAGATTGGACATCAAGTACCTAGAAGGGGTCAATAAATTTTGCAAAGTCCTTGTTGACAATCTTAAACCAAGGGATAAGGGATATATTCGATGTCCTTGTGTCGATTGCAAGAACGACTTCAAATACCGAGGTGTGGACAAGATTAAGGATCATCTGATTCGCAGAGGGTTTACAGATGATTATGAAGCCATAACAATACTGCATGGTCAACATTCAGTACAAGTGTTTGAATGTGCTGATAACGT
Organism: Limonium bicolor; assembly: GCA_023374045.1. NCBI lineage: Eukaryota > Viridiplantae > Streptophyta > Magnoliopsida > Caryophyllales > Plumbaginaceae > Limonium > Limonium bicolor. The sequence continues at coordinate 250,224,139 of CM041778.1, read as the reverse complement.
CGTTGCAGAACAATCAGAAATGGATGCTTCACACGATTTTGGGGATACTCAAGATGATTCACTAGGTAGTGATTCAGATGATCAGGAGGACCTTAATGCAATGATGGAAGATGTTGAACAACATTTTTCCAACAAACCCAAATCATTCGAAAATCTGATGCAAGCATCAAAGGAACCGTTGTACAGTGGATGTGAAACGCAAACACAAAACAAATTGAGCGTTGTCCTAAAACTATTCAATCTGAAGGCGAGACATGGATGGAGTGATGTCAGTTTTACAGATCTTTTACAACTGCTGAAGGATGTACTACCAAAGGACAATGTGATACCCACAACAACTTATGAGCAAAGAAGTTAATGTGTCCGATGGGTATGGAATATAAAAAAATACATGCTTGTCCAAATGGGTGTATGTTGTATTGGAAGGAGAATGAGTTGGATGACCATTGCTCTGAATGTGGGGAATCACGCTATGTAAAAAAGGGTGACAGAAACCACATAAGCACTAAAGTGGGTCTCCTGCGAAGGTGTTGTGGTATCTACCGATAATTCCCCGATTCAAACGTTTGTTTGCAGTTCAGAAAGATGCTGAGAACCTCCGATGGCATGCTACCCATAGAAAGGATGATGGTAAATTGAGACATCCAGCCGATTCACCACAATGGAGAAACATTGACAGAATATACCCTCAATTCGGTACAGACCCAAGGAACTTAAGACTTGGTTTATGCACTGATGGGATGAACCCTTATGGCACTTTGAGCAGTATACACAGTACTTGGCCTGTTTTATTGACAATATACAATCTGCCGCCATGGTTGTGTATGAAACCCAGACATATTCTCCTCTCTCTGTTGATATCGGGTCCAAAACAACCGGGAAACAAAATTGATGTGTTTTTGCAACCACTTATTGACGATTTAAAATTGTTGTGGAATGAAGGTGCGACGGTGTATGATTCATAGGTATGGAAAACTTCACGCTCCGGGCTATGTTGTTTTGTACATCAATGATTTCCCTGCATACGGTAACCTCTCGGGATACACAATTAAAGGAGCTCTAGCGTGCCCTATATGTGGAGATAGAACTTGCAGTATACGGTTAAAACACAGTGGAAAAAATGTGTACATGGGCCATCGGAAATTCCTCCTAAAGGGCACAAATACCGTAAGATGACAAAAGAGTTTGATGGAAAAACGGATCATGCAGTCGCTCGACCACCACTATCTGCTGCTGAGACTTACAATCAGTTGAAGAATGTTGTGAACAACTTCGGTCCACCAATTAAAGCCACTGAAAAGAGCATCTGGAAGAAAAAATCAATATTTTGGGAACTTGAATATTGGCAACATTTAGAGGTGAGACATTGCATTGATGCTATGCACGTGGAGAAAAACATTGGTGAAAGTGTATCTGCGACACTACTAAACGTGAAAGGAAAAAAAAGACCATTTAAAGGGTAGAAAAGATCTGGTTGAATTGGGTATACGAGAAGAACTCGCGCCACAACAAAGAGGGAAAAGAACATTCTTGCCTCCCGCTTGTCATACATTATCCAAAGAAGAGAAAATAAGTTTTTGTAGTTCTCTTCGTCATATTAAAGTGCCATCCGGTTACTCATCGAACATATCAAGTTTGGTATCAATGTCTGATCTTAAATTGGTAGGGATGAAGTCTCACGACTATCATGTGCTGATGCAGCACTTACTTCCGGTTGCTCTCCGTGGAATCCTTCCAGCTGATGTCAGGAAAACTATTACAAATTTATGTGTTTTCTTCAAAGGAATTTCGTGTAAAGTGCTTGATGTGGAGACGCTGGATAAACTACAGAATGACCTTGTGATCACCATGTGTCAGTTGGAAATGTATTTTCCTCCTTCGTTTTTTGATATTATGGTGCATCTACTTGTTCATCTTGTTAGAGAGATCAAACATTGTGGTCCGTTATACCTTCGATACATGTATCCGTTTGAGAGATATATGGGTATACTGAAAAAGAAAATGAAAAACCGTCGGCGTCCAGAGGGAAGCATAATTGAAGGGACAGTAACAGAGGAAGTAGTTGACTTCTGCACTCATTACTTAGACGGTGTTGATGTTATTGGATTACCGAAAGCAAGACATGATGGCAGGCTTAAAGGGGTTGGTACCTGTGGGAAAAAATTATGCAGAGTTGATATTGATACATTGAACAAGGCACATCTGGTTGTGTTGAATCATTCAAGTTGTTGAACCGTATTTCGATGCACACCTAGCCTACCTCAAAACAAAACACCCAACGATGAGTAATGCCAAATTAAAAAAAGAGCAGAATGCAACATTTGTTAAGTGGTTCAGACAGAAGGTGTTGTATGAAGATTCAAGGAACGTGGATGAAATGATCCAGTTGTTGGCACTTGGTCCAAATCTCGATGTGTTGTCGTATGAAGGATATGATGTAAATGGATTTTCTTTTACACTGCACGTCAAGATTGTAAATCGACAAACCAGAACAGTGGTGTGCATCTTATCGCTTCACAAGACATTTTCACAGGAACAAGTCGTAATACACTGAAGAACGAATATTATGGTGTTATTGAGGATATTTGGGTCTTGAATTACACTAGTTATGAAACTTGCGTATTTCGTTGCAAATGGGTGGACAACAAACAGGGATATCGTGAGGAGGATCATGGTATGAAGCTAGTTGATTTAACGACAGCGGCTCCTACTGATGAACCCTTTATTGTTGCATCAAAGGCAAAACAAGTATTCTACTGTCGTGATCAGTCTAATCCCAGATGGTCTATTGTAATGCAGAGTAAAAGATCGATAGTTGGGATTGATAATATTGTTGATGAGGATGAATACGACTGTGAAGATGAAACAGATGTACCTATTCGGTTGCCGATGGAGGTAGATAATGTAACTAATTTTGAATATCGAAGGTCCGACCACAATGAAGGATTGTGGATTGAACGATGAAATGTTATTTTGTAAGTTTGGTTGACAATATTATATTATTTATTTTTGTCATGTTTCAATATTTGATTCAGTAGATGTTCGTATTAACCTTGTTAATTGTTGATTATTTTTCAGATTATGGATCCTGACGATAGAGTCGAAGAGGACTTACTGTTGGGGTGGATGATATTGACGATGACGTCCCTACTGAAGAACCACCAGCTGCATCTACTTCGCAGAACCCTCGGAAGGGACGTGGACCGACCCGTGGGTTGAAGGAGAAGAAAGATTCTCCCATCGATTTGATCTGGGACAAGTACCTCCGACATCGTGGTGGGTCGAAGCAGAGTTTGCTTCCTACTTGGGATTGATGGTAAAATCCCATTGCTCGATTAATAAGGATTGGAAAGATCAAGAAAAGGCAGACAAAGACATCATGTGGCAGATGGTGCAGAAGAAGTACAAGTCGCGGATGAACTTCGGACGAAGATTGAATCACTTCTAGCGACATCACTGCGACAGTTCAAGCATCGGTTGGTAGATGGCTGGATTACAAACCGGGCTCCAAGAGGTCACCGCCGTGGGTAGTGTATGATGGTATGATCACGGAGGAGGACTGGAAGATATTCTACGACCATCGCCAGACTGAAGAGTTTAAGGTACTTTTACAATTATTCTTTCTTAATTATTTAAGGAATAAAATTTAACAAATATTTTTTTTATTATGTATAACTTACAAATATACAAATTTTGTAACAGTTACGTCAAGAACAAGCGAGACGTAACCGGGCGAAGAATCTACAAGCACTTCATGGGGCGAGCTGGATACACGGGGCGGTTGGAGAAGTGGAAGAGCGAGGGCTTACTGACTAAAACTAATGAAGACGGCACTCAGTCAGTTATTGATGATGTTGACGATGCAAGTAGAGTGCAGACATTTATGCTGGGTCGAATGGAAAAATGACGAGGGGTATATGTGTTCCCGCAGAGCGAGACTGCTGAGTTGGCGTCCAAGATTGTAAGTATATATATTTAAAAGTTGTTGTTTACTAATTAATAAGTTCATTTCTAATATTTTTGTTAATTTAAAATAGTCTGGCTCGACTGAGCGATGGGAGATGGTTCCGGCCCCTCCGTCTCAGGATGATCCACTGAATAAGGCCCTTGGGCAAAAGGATCATCCAGGGCGAGTGCGGGGGCTTGGAGGGGAAGTTCGCCAAAAAGACGTGTTTCCTACGTCTCGATCGAGAGTACCACAGGCTGAAATGATAGAGAGAATGGTGGATGAACGGGTGCATGACCGGTTGGAGGAGTCGGAAAGACGTCACGCTGAGTCGGAAAGACGCCACGCTGAGGAGCGTCAAGCCTACGAGGAGCGCCTGCGAAGACTTGAGGCTTTAGTATTGGGCCAGGTGCATGCTCCTACACCGACACCTACTACTCCTACACCGGTGTCTACTCCTACCGCGACGGCGGATACATCGATAGTGGCCGCGTCTCCTACACCGGCACCTACTGCTAGACCGACGTCTGCTCCTACCACGACGGCGGATACTGTCGATGATCCTACACCGACGTCTGCTCCTACCACGACGGCGGATACTCCGATGGTCGATCATCCTGCACCTTCTTCTCCTACCAGAGACACATTTCCTTATCAAAACCTTTCGGTTTGTTCTTTTTTCCTCCTTAGTTATTTTAACATTACTTTTAAAACAATATAATTTTATTAGCTTGCTTACTGTTGTGAGTTGATGTAGATGGCTAAATCATGTCATCTGTTTCAAGTGTTGGATGGTGGGACTGTGCATGTTGCATTCGGTCGGGTTTTACAGACCGGACCGAACACTGTAGTACATTTCAAGGTCATCCCACCTCTCCACGCTCGTGTGATGGTAGACGATATTGTGCAAGGTCATGAGGACTCTCCCCTTCCGTTGGAGTGGAATCAGTGGAGTAAAATAGGTCAAGCAAAATCTTCAGTTGTTCCATGGCCATATTCTCTCATTGATGTCAGTAGTGACAAGGTAAACTATTTAATTACATGCTTACTGTTTAGTTTTTAACTTGACTGTTGACTGATATGTTTATTATTTAAATTTTGTATACTATTAGATTGATAAGGAATTAAGACCGGTTAAGAAGAGGAAAGTGGATAAGGGGAAGGAAGTTGTGAAATCAAATGAGGAGAGTCAGAGGTGAGAAAGGAAGTGGTGAAACCTTTCGATATGACTCCTAGGAGATCCCCCATTCTGACACCCAAGTATCTGAAGAAGTTGACAGTCAAACAAAAAATGTTGTATGACTTTTTCATGACGAGCCGCAGTCTGTCACCAATTCAACATGAAAGTGTCTAAGCATGTTTTCCACTCCCCGAGCCCAGAGATCTGATGATTACCGTGAGCGATCTAAGAGAATTTTTGATGGGAGACCTGCTTAACATCTCTGTGATTCAGGCCTATTGTGTGTAAGTATCTTTTAAATTATTATTATCTTTCATTTTTTTAAGCTATTTAACATATCTTATGAAAAAATGTTGTTTAGGTGTTTGACTAGTAGACTGCTAGCGAGCAAGAGATTATTGCCCTCTCTTTCTTGTGTCCGCAATTGATGTCAGCAAATCAGGCCGCATTGGATGAGCAAGGATGTGTACAGCATGTGAGGCAGGGATTTTGTACTGCGGTGCGAAGAAGAAGCAAATATTTGCTGATCCCATATCATCAGATGTAAGTACACAATAACTGGAATTTTTTGCTTCCTAATTGTGATATTTAATAATTGTTCTACAAAACATTCTTTGTTTTATCTGTGGCAGCAATCATTGGATGTTGTGGTGTTGTGTATCGACACCTCATGCTTGTTGATACTAGACCCATTGGGCGGCCCTGATGACCTTCGAGAGATCGCTGTAGAGAAATATTTGAAGGAGTGAGTATTCAAAATTTTAATGCATTCTGTATTTATTTTAAGCTTGTCCTAGATTATTGACAATAAATGGCTTCATTTTAAAATGCTGTATTTATGCAGGGGCCATAAGCTTGGTTTAAGTGATGAAAGAAACCATTCTCCATCTTGGACTTCCATACATACGTGTAAGTAATCATTTAATTTATGCATTTTTGTATTAAAGTTAAACGTTTAATTTTTTGATCTATCTAAAGTTGGTAATCCATGGATGGTGTGATGACAGTGTCCTCAACAGCCTGATTCACGAAGCTGTGGCTATTATGTGATGCGGTACATGTTCGAGATTGTACAAAATATTGACACGCTTGGATGATGACAAGGTAACCCATACCAATCAAAGTTTTAGTTAAAGTTATTGCATTTTAAATAAAATTGTGTACTAATGATGATCAGTTTCTTTTTATGGACAGATCGTTTCTTATTTCACACAAGCAGGGAGCACGTATTCCAAAGGGGATCTCGACTTTGTAAGAGATCATTTATCGCAGTTTTGGTGTAAAAATTACTTGAGTGTTTCTTAGATCTTATCCTAGTGTAGTAGTTAGACTTAGACTTTTGTTTTTGCTGAAGCAACTCTCAAAGTTTGTAAAGTTCAACTCTCTCTTATTTTTGAAAGTTTGAATGGGTTTGTTTGCAATTCGTTTTCAATGTTGCAATTCAAACTGGCAACTTGGTTTATGGTCATAGTGTGGTTGGTTATCAAAGGGCAATACCAGTTGGATGCCCTGTACAGGTTGTATATACGATTGTAAATTGGGTTGTGTTGGAAAACATGTGGTAGAGCTAAAAAACAAAAAACTAAAAAAAAAAAAAAACCACGGTTCACTTAAAACCGTGGTTTAAAACTCAATGGAACGACGAGTATAAACCACGGTTTATTAAAAACCGTCGTATAAAGTATCATATACCACGGTTATACACCGAACCGTCGTATAAAACGCAATGGAACGACATTAATACCACGGTTTCGTCCCAACCGTGGTATAAGTCGTCTGATTCCCGCGACAACGGGCTTTAAACGACGGTTTTACGAACCGTGGTTTATAATGCGTCTTTTAAACGACGGTTTCGAACCGTGGTTTATTGCAATTTTCCGATATACCACGCGAGTATAAACCACGGTTCTAACCGTGGTATATAGGCAAAATAACCGTGGTAAAAACCATTTTCTGCACTAGCAGCGTATGATTGATGAGATACGAGCTGCACAGGAGAGTGACCAGTATATGGAGAGCATCAAGCAGAAAATGTTAGAGGGTTGTTTTGAAAGTCAGAAGTATGACTTCGAACTGTGTAATGATGGCATGATTCGACTGAATGGCCGTTTGTGTATTCCGGAGTCTTCTCCTGACCTGAAGGAGAAGATACTCCAGGAGGCTCATAGCTCGTCCTTATCCATCCACCCCGGTTTCTTCGAAGATGTAAAGGACTTGAAGGTCCATTTCTGGTGGAGCGGGATGAAGAAGGATGTAGCTGACTACGTGACTAGATGCTTGACCTGTCAGAAGGTTAAGTTTGATCATAGGAGACCCGGAGGTTTAGTGCAGTCTATGCCTATTCCTTGCTGGAAGTTCAAGGACATCTCGATGGATTTCGTTGTCAGTCTCCCACCGACTAAGGGAGGACTGAACACGATTTGGGTCATTGTGGACCGTCTGACGAAGGTGGCAAAGTTTGTTGCTATGAAGGATACCTGGAAGGTCCCGAAGTTAGCGGACTTGTTCCAGAAGGAGGTGATCCGGCACCATGGTGTGCCAAAGACTATTGTTTCTGATAGGGACCCTCGATTTTTGTCCAGATTCTGGGGACAGGTTCAGGAAGCCTTGGGTACGAAGTTGAAGCTTAGTACGGCATTCCATCCACAGACCGACAGTCAGAGTGAGAGGACCATCCAGACACTAGAGGACATGCTGAGGGCATGTGCCTTAGATTTTCAGGGGAGTTGGTTAGAGCGACTACATCTGATAGAGTTCGCCTACAACAACAGCTACCACTCCTCGATACAGATGCCACCGTTTCAGGCACTATACGGTAGACCATGTAGGACTCCTCTATGCTGGGATGAGGCCAGTGAGAATACGCTTCTAGGACCTGAGTACCTAGAGCAGATTAAGGAGGATGTCCTACAGATTAGAAAGAACATGAGGGCAGCTCAGGACCGGTAGAAATCATATCAGACACCAAGAGGAGGGACATTGAGTTCACTACCGACGATATGGTATTCCTTAGAGTGTCACCCATGAAGGGGATATTCCGGTTTGGGCAGAAGGGCAAGTTGAGCCCAAAGTATGTTGGACCTTATGCGATTAGGGAGCGAGTGGGCCCGTTAGCCTACAGACTGAATCTGCCAGCAGAGCTCGGGAGGCACGACGTATTTCACGTTTCACAGTTGAAGAAGTATGTGCCCCACCTATCGCACGTTTTGCAGCCAGAGACTTTAGAGTTGGACCCCGCTCTACGATATGAGGAAGTACCACTCCGCATTCTCGATACGAAGACGAGACAGACTAGGAACAAGACCGTTAGCATGGTCAAGGTTCTCTGGTCGAACCATGTCGTGGAGGAGGCTACATGGGAGTTAGAGGACTCCATGAGAGCGAAGTATCCCGCACTCTTCGAGTAGTAGCTGTGATACTTGTCGGTTCGTGGTCAAACCCTTTTTAAGGGGGGTAGACACCACTTGGCTTGCTCATATGTTATGCATTAGGTCTTGTTTTGGTGGTGTGTTTTGTTGGTATGCTGCGTCATACATGTTTGTTTGAATGATTGTACGTTAATACATTTTATGTATGTGCCTTAGTGCACCTGTTGAATATATATATATATATATATATATATATATATATATATATATATATATATATATATATATATAGTACCGCTGAGTACTTTTATTGATGAGTTGGATGTGCACCTTGTTTTAGTGCTGTGATATGAATGAGTTTATACCATGAGTTTGGCTATTTGATATATGCTGTATGTATAAACTAGGTTTGAACCTAGTGGGAGTTACTCCCTAGTATGGACTGTTTGGTTACTTAGTGGAACTTGATTCCTTAGGTGAACTGTAGAGGATTAAGGACTTCAGGACGAAGCCTTTTTAAGGGGGTAGACTGAAATACCCCTAACCTTTAAAACATAATTAAATGATCTATTAATGATCTAAGATGGTTAATAAACATCTAAATATTATTGGGTAATAATCTAAAAGATATCACCAAGGCAAAACATGTCATAAGATCAGTAAAGCCAAAAATGTGCTTTAAGCACCATAAAGATTGTATGACCTCAAATAGGATCCAAAGTGGATTCCTAAGTATTATAGAAGTAAGGAACACAACAAAACTATTATCAAAGAAACTAAGCTCAGAAGCACCTTGCAACACAAATGTGCACTAAAAACCCTTAAAGCACATTTTTGTGAAATTGCCTTCTAAATTGGTTTTTAATGGCTTAAAGGTTTAAATTCCTTTAAATATGAATATTATATCACATTATATCATAATTAGGAATTTAATTCCAAAATTTACAAATTTTTACAATTTAATATTAAAATATTAATAAAACCCTAAAAGGGGGGCCCGCTTGAGTCAACATTGACTAGAATGGTCAAGAGGTCAAAGTTGACCCCTTGGACCACATGGGATCGGCAGCCACAAGCAAGAGAGGCTTGAATTCGCCACTTGCTTATACCAAGGACAAGACTCCAACATAATTCCCTAAATTAAGGGATTACCTTTTACCTTTTGATTAGTTAATACACTCTTTTGCTCCATAATTGACTCCACCAGCTCCAAAACCGTGTGAGCCAACCCTTTCCCCTCCATTAACTGATTGCCCTTGTCTCTTCTTATCTCTTGATGAGTCATCTCTCATTAACTAAACAATAAACTAATCAAAGTTGTATTTGCAATTAATTAAGCCCTCTTCAATCATTCTCTTTCTCCTAGCTCCCTTCCAGCCGAGCTCCTTGAGTTCCCAGACCCTCTCAGCCGAAGTTCTTGAGCATGGAAGGTAGATCCATCTCCTAAGCTTCTAAGGTAATGGTTTAAGGCTTATTTTGGCTCTTTTTCTTCATCTCTTCACCATCTACACTTGGATCTCGTGACTTATCAATTCCTATGGCTTATTCTCAGTATTTATACCTTGGACAACAACCAAACTTGGCTGAAACAAGTTAAGGGACCAAAGTTTCCAAACTTGCATTTTAAGGTAAAAGCATACCTTAAGCTTCTCTACTCTTCATCCGATTTTCTTCCTTTGATTTTTATGAGTTAATACACTCATAATCTTCATATTTACATGTTCAATCAGTTGGTTAGCCTTTTGAAGCAAGGGAGGCCGAGATCTAGAGCAAATACCCTTCTTTAAGGCATTTTTCCAAGGTAAAACCTATACCAAGGCAGCTTGTTGTTGTCTAGTTATTTCCTATGTCTATATGGTGAATTTAATACCTTGTGGTGTGATTAAAACAGGCCGAATTCCTCTTGAAGTTCCCTTGCATTTTTAAGGTGATTTTTGCCTTAAATCTTACATTAATTATTCCTTATGGTTAATCTCAAGCTTGGAGTATAACCATATCTTGTTTTGGTGTATTAAACATGTCTAAATGATGTGGTGAATTTTCCTTCAAGTGGCCGAGTTCATACAAGGGAAAACAAGGTATAAACACCTTAAAACTTATAATTTTATAATTTCTAAGCATATTATTAATATTGCCGAAGTGGAGTTATAAATATGGGTTTTATTAACCTAAAAATGGAAAAAAAAAATGACTAAGATAATTAGCTAGTCATTTAAGAGATTTAATTAACATATGGTCAAAATTATGACATTATGTGGAAAATAATTAAATTAAGTGGGGCCGTGAGTATATGCTATATTTTGAGACATTTAAAGTGTAATTTATTTTGCAAGTTCAAGTTGTAATAAGGCCATGTCATTAGGCCATTTTAATTTAGTTATAAGCTTATTTAGTTAGATTTATGCTTATATAATTAAGTTTGGGCCAAACCATAATTATTGGTAAAATTTAAGCCGTGGGCTTAATTTAGAGGAATTTAGGGTTTTTAAATGAATTTAATAAAAATTATAACATTTTATAAAGTTTTGGGTCAAAATTGTAAAAATAGAAAAGTATAGGTGAAGTTTTGTATTACCTAAAGGTTTGGGTCCAAATTGGTATTAGAAGTCAAAGTTTACTATAGGAGACTTTGACCAAGTTTGGGGAATTTTAGAATTAAAATACTACCTTATTTAAGATAAGTATTAAGTAAAATTTATAAGAGATGGGGCTAAATTGTGATTTCCGAAACTTGGGGTACTAATGGAGTTTAGTACAAACCTTAGGTTATTAGGAATTTTTAGAAGTTGATTTGGGTGAAACTTGGATTTATATGAATTATATAAGTATAATAATAATATTTCATAATATTGTTACAAATGGGTAACATATGTGGTAAACCGAGATTTAGAGAAAGTATAAGGTTTATAATATTTATAACCTTTTGGTATAGTTTGGTAATTTTTAGAGTTATATATAGATTTTATAAAGACATATGTATAATATATAGTTTTAATGGCATTAGAAAACTATGTATTATAAATTGGGGAGGTTTGGTAAATATACAAATTTGGTGGTTGGAATTTAATTAAAATAGTACTAGGGGTTGTTCGAAAATTATAGCCTTTAAAACTATAGGTTTAATTATTTTAAGGTTTAAGGGTTATAATATGAGGTATATGTTATAAGTGTAACAATGAAATATAATTGAGGTTGATTTGTGATTTATAAGTTTAGTGGTTTATTTTGAAAACCGAAAATAAGGGGCTGTTTGGTATTTTAAAAACAATTTACAACACTAGGTTATAATTGTTTTAATGACTTAAATGTCATAATATAAGTTATATAACTAATGTAATTATATTATTATGTGGTGGATTTTGTAAATACTTAAGAAAATAGGTGCTGTTCGGAAATGTTGACATTTTAAAATGGAATTTATAATATGGTTTTAATGTTATAAGAGTTATAACATTTATAATGTAAGAGGTATTCATTAAAAGAATGAATATATTATAAGATTTACCATATAGAAAATATTCCACAAATACATACGCATAAATAAATATATGTTATGGTGGAAAAATATAATATGGTTTAATGACCATGTATTTTCATAATTAAAATGACATATGATAAAGGGAAAAAGAATTACAAACATTAGATATGGGATTCTAATGTTAAGAGTACGTGGGATAATAAGGATTTATATAATTCAAAGTATTGTTTACACATGAATTTACCACATTGATTTGGAGAAAAAAAAAACACCTTAGAAAAATAAATACTAAGGATGTTGTATAATATATGACAAAGAATCATACATGCTATAGAAACAAACTATTGATGTACAAACATACATTAAGTTACATGCGATAACATAGTTCAACAATAAGTATATTAATATACGAGACAAGACTACGCATGTAATATAGCACTTTTCCAATCTCGAGTTAAGCTGAAAACCCGACAAACATTGACGGTTAATAACGGGGGGTTAACCGGGAGGTATTAGTGACGGTACGGGGTACCGTAGAATTGTGTTGTTATACGAGATGCTAATCAGTAGCATTATGTATTGTTTAGACTATTAGAGACGACACACGGAGCATAGGATCTTGCTGAATCATACTCCACCGTAACAATCAGGGTGAACGGTATGTTGTTATGTGTCTCTGATTGTCTCTGAGGGCTTCCTCAGTTCAGACTTCTGTGTGATCTGTGATAAGATTGTTTGTCTGAATGTGTTAATTAATATGCATGAATTGTATATTCATAGCTGCTTATTATTTACTGTTGTTGAGTTAACAGTATTGGTTCGTATATATGAACCTATATATAAAACGAACTAGCGGCTATGGTGCTATCTTATATGAAATATAAGGATCGTCAGAAAAACGTTGTAGCACTAGGATAATAAGATATACATATTATCCGAGACTTTTATACGGAGCATTGGCCTTTCTATACGCCGCTCTCGTATCTAACACTGGATCCCGAGTTTACAGACTCCGGATTGGACTAATGACCTTAGTCTGCTGTGTTAGGAAAAAAAATGGTAATGCGATGCGATGGTATAATTAATTAATGAAAGATAATAAAGCCAAGAGGATGTGGCTCTTGGTGCGCGCTGTGATCACAAAACGATACCAGGATGTCCGCTACGGGTCCGTAAGTATCAAGAAAATTTCCCGTGAGCTAGAATGGCTCGTTGGTCGGAGACTCTACCGTTGGAGTGGCTACTGCCGTGGGTGACCCGCCATAATATATGGGTAATTTAGAGATATGTCGTTTTAACGAGACATTGTCACTAGGTATAACTGAACAATTAATACAGTTGAGACTTGTACAGTGGCGAACATTATGGTTTCTATACCAAGGACGAGAATTAATACGTTTTGTTATTCTCGTTGTTTCGCTTTGTTGTTCATTGGTTATACTTGTGGTTATATTATATGTGTTGTTGGTTGTGTTTATTGTATGGATGTTACTGTTAAATGTTTTACAGTTTAAATATTAAAACGGTATTGCATGTAACGAATCTCATGCTCTCGACCAAATAATTGAGGGGTTTGAGGGGGCATGACGGGGCATGTGATAACATACTCAACAGGGGCTGATTCCATACCACAAACCATTTTTATTTCAGGAGATTAGCTGGTGGTCGACGCGAGGCGCGACAGTTGTGATATTACTGTTGGTTAAAACTTGGTACGGTTTAATACTGATGATGTTCTGGACTCGGGTTGTGTAAACCGAGGTGTATTTGGTGAGATGCTCACGAGTACGGTCTGTAATAATCGGTTGATGTTGGATTTTGTTTTAAATTGTTTAGTGCTGCTATCTATCTCTTGTGGTCACTACGGGAATACGTTTCGCATGTTGATTATCAGGTTATTCGTTATCACCCGTATGGGCGAGTGATAACAGTGACACCATTAGAGCGACAGTCTTTATTTACCGCTGCGACTTATTTAATATGTGCGACATTTAGGTAATTAGGAGCCGAATTAGTAGGGGTGTTACAACACCAATATACAATTCTCTAACACGTTTACAACACAATTACTAGGCACTAACCACCATTTAATTCCTGCACACATACATTCATTTCCCTAGGTTCTCCCAAGCTTTTAATCATTATTTAAACATTCCAAAACAGATTAATTCTCTTCCTCATTAAACTATAACATGGTTACTACTCAAAGCCATATACATTACTCATTTTAAGTAGTTAAAATCTGTTACACTAATGTATACCAAACTAGTTCAAGGCAAGGGTAGTTACCTTGTAGTTCTACCTTTCTTTCTTTCTCTTCCATTCTTCTTTCTATGCTCTTCCTCTTCTAACCGGTTATGGAGAATTCAAATCCTAATGCTACAGCCCATCAATACATAACCATTTTAATTCAAAACCAACCCTTTCATCAACCTAGAGCTTAGGACAACTTTTTAGGGTTTAGAAAATGCATTACCTTGCAAGTGTATAGAGGGAGTGTTGGACAGCATCAAAAGCAAGATTCCCACTCCAAAAAGAAGCCAAAATCGTTTGGAGAGCAAGGAACAAGAAGCTCAAAACTTGGAAATTTCCATCTTGCAAATGAGAGCTAGAAATGTTAGTTTTTCGAATTTCTTTTTATCTCAATCCACAGATGAAGGAGGAGCTTCTAATGGTGGTCTCAATCTTCAAGAGAGGAATACCCATGGAGATGAAAGTGGGTATTTTCGGATTTTGAATAGAGGGAATGATCTCCTTGGCAAGGGGAATCCAACGGTACCAATTTTGTGATTTTTGGAGAAGGTTTGAGTGCTCAACAAGAGAGAGAAGATGGAGGCTGGACTTGCTTCTTCAAATCGCCATTAGAGCTCAACGGGGAAGAAGATAAATCAGAGAGAGGAGGGAGTACGGTGGAGTGTGGGAGAAATAGAGGAGAGAGAGTCTTTTTTTTTTTGTTTTTTCCTTACTTTATTAGATTGTCTTGTAGTGTATTAGGTGAGTGAAGAGAGTGAGAGGGGGGGGAACACCACCGGCCACACACCACACTCACATTCAGATTTTGATTTTTATTTTCAAAAGTGGACACATTAGTTTAGCTTATTTACACTCACACCACCCATAACTTCCCGGTTCTTACAGTTTTTACTAACCGGAACCCGTTTTCCGGAATTTTCTCATTAATTACTTTTATTGGTTCTAGACCTTCATTAATTTTATTAATGACTATTTGGTTGACCAAAATTATTACGAGTCTATTTAACCCGCTTAAAGTCACGTTTTCCCAGTTTCCTCGAAAAACGCGTTTAAGGTTCGTTTATGTTTTTAATCCGTTTTAAGGATCCGTTTTCTTCAGGATTTGTTCCCTCATGTTTATTTAGACATAATTAAGCCTTAAAAATCTTCATTAGCCTAATTAATCACTATTTTTAATTTCGGGGTATTTCAATCTACCCGCCTTAAGGAATTTTGCACTCAAAGTTGCTCAAGGTTAATGGTTTACTATCACTACTCATTTGGCAAACCAATTGCCACAATGTACCTTACTACACACCTACAAGGTGTTCACTTTCTCTACATCACAAGCACTACACAGTTCAAGCATACACGATTGCCATACGTATACACAATTACAATTCACATCATTCCACAATACACATTGAGTCAATACCATACAGCACCAATACCTTACATTGTACATACCAAAAAATACACTTCACACTACATGTGCCATCAAAATAGACTACAATACATACACACTATGCAATGCTAACCCAAAGCAATGCAAAAACAAAGTGGCTCTACCCCCCCTTAAAAGGGGTACGCCCCGTACCCGCTAAGTACTAGAGAATCTAGTCTATGAACAACTGTGGGTACTTCGCCTTCATGGCATCTTCTAACTCCCACGTCGCATCTTCGACATCGTGATTAGACCACAAGACCTTCACCATTCGCACTGACTTATGGCGAGTGTCTCTGGTCTTAGTATCCAGAATTCTCACGAGAGTCTCGACGTACTCATCGTCGGCTCAATGGATAATTGCTCAGGCTCTAGGACATGAGAAGGATCGGCAATGTACTTCTTGAGTTGTGAACATGAATACATCATGGACATGCCCCAACTCCTCAAGTAAGGATAACCTGTAGGCTACAGATCCAACCTCTCGGTGTGATCTGTGTACGGCCCTACAAACTTCGGGCTCAGCTTGCCCTTTTGGCCAAATCGGAATACGCCCTTCATAGGTGCAATGCGCAGAACACTTGGTCGCCCACGGCGAACTCAAGGTCACGTCGTCGCACATCCGCATAGGATTTCTGTCTATCTTGGGCTGCTTTCATATTAGCTCGGATTTGCTGAACTTCCGCTTGGACTTGCTCAAGATACCCGGTCCTATGATGACCGCTTCACTCGGATCATCCCAACACAACGGGTACGACAAGGTCTACCGTATAAAGCTTGGAAAGGCGACATCTTAATCGAAGCGTGATAACTGTTATTATATGAAAACTCGATAAGATGAAGCTTGTCTATCCAACTCCCTTGAAAGTCTAAGGCACATGCTCTCAGCATGTCCTCGAGTGTCTGGATGTTCTTTCTGTCTGACCGTCGGCCTGTGGATGGAAGACGGTACTAAGCTTCAACTCCGTACCCAGCGCTTCCCGTGTAGCTCTCCAGTATCTCGAAAAAACCTGGTGCCGCGGTCAGATACAATAGTCTTCTGGACTCTGTGGTGTCGAATAATCTCCTTGTCGAATAACTCAGCGAGTTTTGCCCCCTTCTAGGTGTCCTTCATCGTATGAATCGGCAACCTTGGTGAGGTGATCGACTACTACCCAGATCATGTTGAGTCCTCCCCTGGCAGGAAGGGAGTCCTACAACAAAATCCTGGAGATATCGTGGAATTTCCACTCTGGAATTCACATCGATTGTACCATTCCGCCCGGTCTTCTATGTTCAAACTTTACTTTTGGCATGTTAGGCATCTCAACACATCTCAGTCACATCAGATTTCATTCCTGACCACCGAAGTACCTCTCTGTTTTTGTACATCTTGGAGGCTCCTGGATGGACGGATAGTGTAGAACAGTTGGACTCTCGCAGGATGCGATCCCTCAGCTCAGCATTGCTTCGGGGGACGCATAACCTGCCATTCAGCCGGATCAGACCATCTTCATGCAATTTGAAGTCATACTTCTTTCTCTCTCGAAGGTGCCATCTTGATTTCTGTCTGATCTCGATCATATAAGGGTCGCTCACTGAGCATCTCGCACCTCGTCAACCAAGCTATAAGAAGCGAGTAGCGAATGGAGCGAGTGTGCTCGACGGCTCAGGGCGTCAGCTACAATGTTTGCCTTCCCTTCTTATATTGTAGGTCGATGTCGTAATCTGATAGAAACTCCATCCACCTTCTGTCTCAAATTTAGTTCCTTCTGTGTGAATACATACTGTAAGCTTTTGTGGTTGGAGTAGGGGATGCTTACCCCATAGAGATAGTGTTCATATCTTCAAGGTGAAGACAATGGCTCCTAACTCTAGATCGTGTCGGGTAATTCTCCTTAGTTTTTTTCAGCTGGCGGGAGGCATAGGCTACTACCTGTCATGCTGCATGAGTACGCATCCCATCCCTTTGCCTGATGCATTACAATACACCTCAAATCCCTCTGTGCCCTCTAGAAGAGTGAGAATGGGCGCTGAGGTCAATGAGTTCTTTAGGCTCTGGAAGGATACCTCACACTCGTCTGTCCACACAAACGGTGTATCTTTCTTCAACAATGTCGTCACGGGCTTAGCGACTTTAGAAAAGTCCTTTACAAATCTTCGGTAATAAACGGCTAGACCAAGAAAGCTCCGGATGTCGGTAACAGTCTTAGGTCTAGGCCATGATCGTACTGCTTCAATCTTGGATGGATCAACTAAAATACCCGCGCTCGAGATGACATGACCAATAAAAGATACTTGATCTAGCCAAAACTCGCATTTGGAGAACTTCGCATAAAGCTGGTTCTCGCGCAGTGTCTCAAGTACTTTTCTGAGGTGGTTAGCATGCTCTTCTGCTGACATCGAATACACAAGGATGTCATCGATGAAGATTACTACCGAAGTGTCTAACTGATCACTGAACAGACGATTCATTAAGTCCATGAACTTTGCTGGTGCGTTCGACAAACCGAATGGCATCACGGTGAATTCGTAGTGGCCATATCTAGTACGGAATGCCGTTTTCTCTATGTCTTACTCTCTGATAGCAATCTGATGATACCCGGATCGGGGGTAAATCTTAGAAAAGACCGAAGCTCCTTTCAATTGATCGAATAGGTCGTCGATGCGGGGCAATGGGTATTTATTCTTTATTGTGACCGCATTCAATTCGCGGTAGTCGATGCAGAGTCGGAGGCTACCATCCTTCTTCTTCACGAAGAGGACCGGTGCTCCCCAGGGTGATACACTCGGGCGTATAAACCCTTTGTCGAGACGGTCGCGTAATTGTTCCTTAAGCTCAGTCATTTCTGCTGGTGCCATACGGTATGGTGCCCTAGCAATGAGACAATTGGAGACCGAGATTTCCTTGGGGACCAATCCGAAGTCGTGGTCATTACCACTTCTAAGGGGTGTAACCCAGTGCAAACCCAACATAGAATCTCTGAAATGACCAGATAAGTCCTATCCATATGCAACAACCTCAGAGTCAATTATCGGATCTTAGAACCCGATTTTCCTTCCTAGTTATCATAGGTCAAACTAGGTGGTGACTCTAGTCAATCTCCTCCCTTAGGGCATAAGTCCGTGTGGAGCCCATCGAGAGCGGGTGTAGTGCACAGTTGCACTCCCCCTTATGCTTTCTGGGAAAGATGGACGATTTAGTAGGTATTTGAGGGATGCCAGAATAACGGGTTTTCACCTTCCACAGAATGACATTTTCTAGGATCTCGACTTTTCAGTCAGACCATATTTAGATAGACCCCCCCCCCCCCCTCATACTGAAAAATCACCCTCCACACATCTGTTTTAGTGAATTTTTAAAGTGTCCCAACCTATGTAGTTCATAAACCTCTTTGGAGGGCTGGTTAGTTTCTGCCTCAGCTGTCCCCAGACAGCCTACACGGTCGTGTCCTGGTTAGCACCCAAGTGGCCGAGGGCCTCAATAGCTACATTATACCCACGAATGGGGATGGGGACACTCGGACTCCTTGGCGGTGTTGGGTCCATGCTAGACCTGTCAAACGGGTAATCCGTTCGGGTTTTGGGTCATATTTGTTCGGGTCAATATCTGTTCGGGTCATTAAATTTTCAGGTCGTTTTGGGTTCGGGTCATTCGGGTTCAGGTCAAATCGGGTTTAGGTTGTAACAGTGTTAGGTAGAATTAGATTTCGATAATTTTGGATCATGGTTAATAGTTTTTGAAATAATCATTAAATAAATGTATACCTAAATTCTATAAATGATACTACACATAGATAAAAAAAAGTCAATACAATGTATATTCTGAATTTTATTCGAATATAGTAAGGTTAAATCAAACTTTTTTTGTCATATTTATTCAGGTCATTCACGTTCGTGAAAACTTAGGGTCACTATTATTTCATGTTATTCGAGTTTGACTAATTTTAATTACTATTTTTTGGGTCATTTCAGGTTCGGGTCAGTTTTGGGTTATAAAATTTTCAGGTCATTTCAGGTTTAACCCAATCGAGTTTTGGGGTTATTTATTAAAGTATTTTTGGGTTCGGTCAGGTTTTAGGTTCGGGTCAAACAGACGGGTTTTCGGGTTGGGTCTAATTTTGACAACTCTAGTCCATGCTGCTCACACCGGCGACTAGGCGAATTGATCATGAGTCACTCCGGGCTGCCTAGAGTGCGCCGGGCTAGACACGCAAGTGCCTAGAACATATCTTAAGACATGTCCCATTATCTATAGCTGGGGTAATGGGCTCCAATGACTATGGGGCCTTGCCCCATCTGCCGGTGTCCGTGATGTCACGTTAATGCCAACATGTGCTTGTTGCAAGAGTGTGAGGGGAGACACACTAAGCTGGAACTTGTGTCCAGCATAGCCGAGATGGTCCGGGTGGTGGTGAGTGCACTGCGTGGCCCGTGCTAGTGCGTCCCTACTGAAGGTCTCTTGGCACTGGGGTTACTCCACTAGGGTATAGGTGTTCATTGAACGGAGTGCCCCACACATCCTTGCCTTTAAGCTAAGGGGTGTGAGGATGTGGTAACTCATGACCGTGGGGCGGTTCAAGACCACCCTTAGTCATGCTTGGCACAAGGGTTAGTTCGGTTAGACTGGTCAGGCAATCATGAGTGTTGCTTGTTTGTTGATTGTTGATTGTTGATTGTTGATGTATGTAGTTGAGAGCGAGGGTGATGAGGATGGTGGTGACAATACACATATTTTGGAGTGTTGGGATAGTAGAAACAATGAAGTGATTTAAGTTGTTTTGGATAGTGCATGTATATGTGTATATATGTATCTAGCAAGATACACCTCGTAAACTTCTTTAGTGGAATTGTGGCCAGAATGTCACTAAAAGTTGACAGATTTTATAAAAGTATAGTTTAAGAAAAAAGGGAAATTTCATGAAATGTCACTATATTTTTGGCTACTTCATGAAATACTACTTACAAAAAGAAAGTGACAAAATGCCACTATATTTTCATAAAAGTCCATGAAATGTCATTATAGTCATTGACCAGATGGAAAAAAGACAAAAATACATCTACTAGTAAACAAAGTACTTTTTAAAGTTCACAATATGTCCTCATGTGTTAAAAAGTTCACAAACAATCACAAAAAATTCAAAATACAATTAAAGTATAAAAATTAAATAAATTATAAGAAATAAAAATATCATAAAAAATTAAAACAAATAAATATTTCATTTTTTAATTTATTCAATATCATAAAAAGTATATTGTGTTCTAAACAAATAATTTATACCAATTTTTCTATCAATTTATACCTATTAACTATTAAGTATCATAATTTATACCAATTAAATACCATAATTTTTACCATACATTTTTAATTAATATTTTCTATCAATTTAAGTTATTTCTTCAAAATAAATTTTTTATATTTTAACTTATATGTACAAATTTTAGTTTTAAAATTTTATCTTCTATTTTGCCAATAACTTTAAATATATAATCATAAAGTTATCTACAAAATAGAAAATAAATTTTAAAAATTAAAATTTCTAAATATAAGTTTAGAAATATAAAATGATTTGCTTTCAAGAAATAATTTAAATTGATAGAAAATAATAATAATAAATTGTATGGTAAAGTTATGGTACTTATTTGGTATAAATTATGGTATTTAATTGGTAGAAAAATTGGTATAAATTATTTATTCAAAAGACAATATTCTTTTTATGGTACTGAATAAACTTTAAAAAAAGAAATATTTATTTGTTTTAATATTTTATGATATTTTTTTTTATTTTTATAATTTTTATATTATATTTTATTGTATTTTTATTTTATTTTAACTTTTGCCAATTTTTTAACACTTAGGAAAAGTACTTTGTTAAGTAGTAGGGGTATTTTTGTCTTTTTTTTCATCTGGTCAATGACTATAGGGTCAATTCATGGACTTTTATACTAATATACTGGTATTTTGTGACTTTCTTTTTTTAGTGACATTTCATGAATTAGCTAAAAATATAGTTGTATTTCATGAAATTTCTTAATAAAAAAGAAAGTTTTATTATGTAATGGGTCAGTACACCTGGAAAAGTAACCCAAACCCAAATAACCGAACCGGACCCATCCGACCCGAATCTGAATCTCAACCGAAAACTATAACTTGAAAAATGATCCGAAATCCGAAATAAATCGACCCGGACCAAACTGAACCGTAATATTGTAAAACCGAGAACAAACCACAATCCACAACCATCCGAACCGAAGTCATCCAAACCAAAGTCACCCATAACCCGATGATGATCCGAAATCTGAAGTGACCTGAACCGAAATCAACCGATAACCTACCAAACCGAACCTAAACCAAATGCAGTATGACCCGAATAAATATATCCATTGTGACCCGAAAGAATATAGTGCATTAATTATAGAAGACAATGAAAATAAAATAGTTAATCATTACTTAATAAGTGGTGTACGTAAAAAAAGTATTGACAAACTTATATACAAGACAATTATTTTAAATATACCACAAATATTGCATTATAAAATTTTAAAGTAAAATTATCATGCATCTTCACTAATGATGATTGATGATAATGTGTTACTCATCAATGATAGATTCATAAGAACCAAAAATATTTTTATATTTAGACTTCAATTCTTCAGTGATTCGTACATTCTTGTATTAACTATTCATATATTGAAGGTGTTTTTATTAATTTGAATTTTCAAGCCTCTATCCAATCTTGTGAATAATTCTTTCTTATTAGCAAAATACATAAATGTTTAGTATACTTTGTAGCAAAATTGTCACGCTTCTGAATAGTTCTTCATCATTAACAGTTTTAAACTACTGTAAAAAAAAACTCATCAAAACTTATTAACTAATTGCATTCGCTATTTTTTTTTTTGAAGAAAGGTAAGCTGTATTAGATTAAACAAAGAAAAATATCTTTACACGTACCCAAAATTCGACTGTAACAGGCTACAGCAACTCATACTACTCCTAGTCTATCGACTGCAACAAGCTACAGGAGAATAGACCAACTCATATCCTTGGTTTTCCTATGAATTCAGACAAACCAAATGGCATAAGAGTTCTACAGTTTTTCTTTGAAGTATCATTAACAAACTTGCCCCATCTCAACTTTAGTTCACTCTTAATTTCGAGGATACACTTCTCCTTATGTGGTAAAACATTTCGAAACACCTCGTCAATCCTAAGTTTACAGATTTGGTATATTACTACACCCACTGCTGAAGCTCTCAACTTATAAACCAACGATGACTTATTCCTTGAGTTCCACAACCAGCACATACATTCAGAGAATGTAACCGGTAAATTACAGTGCAGCCACTTATGTAGAATGTTTTGGAAAATATCCTTGCTGATTTTGCATTCAAAGAACAAGTGGTCACGGGTTTCTTCCAAGCCACAGAAAACACACAAAGTGTCCACATTGCTATTCCATCTCTTAATTCTGTCTTTACTGGCCATCCTATTTTGACAAGTCAACCACCAGATGAAGGAGGAATACGGAGTGCAGTAATTTTTCCAAATCACTCAATCCCCTTCACCGTCTAGTTGTTCAAGGTGAATAACTTCATGCACATCATTGACTACCACGATACCTCTTTTACAAATATTTTCCAGTAGCTTGTCTTTCAGATTTCGTCTAACAATTTCATCTTTGATATTTAAACAAACCTTCCACCCGTGTGTGTGACACCCTTTAAGCTTCACACTTTAAATGCTGTCATTTTTAAGGTGTACGCTTTGCACCATCTTCCTAAAGCAGATTGAAAATCCCCTTCTTCATTTAGCTTTAATAGGGTACCGAGTGTAGCTACTTTATTCCACACCAATATCTCCTTGATACCTAGGCCACCAGCTTTCTTAGGCTTGTACACATTAGCCCATGCTACTGGAGCCTTCCTCCCATTCTCACACCCACTCTCGAGATAATTCCTATATTTCCTTTCAATCAGTTGAATTACTTTCTTAGGAAAAAGAACACGTTATACCAGAACCGCTGCATACTGATCAGAGTGCTATGAACCAATTGTAGTCTCCCAGCATAGCTCATCTTCCTGGCTGCCTAGTGTGAAATGCAAGCAGTGATTTTATTGATTAGTGGCATGTAATCTTCACACTTTAGTTTCTGTGCAGATAACGGAACCCAGATATCTAACAGGCAGATTACCCTCTTCAAAATCTAAAACATCCATGATTTTCTTTTTCTCTTCTTCCCTAACACCTCCAAAGAAAACTCTGCACTTTTGATGACTGACTAGCAGACCAAAGGTTTCAGAGAAATTATCCAGCATTCTCTTGATAATCCTTATCGAACCCACATCACCTCTGTAGAAAATAAGTAAATAATTTGCAAAGCAAAGATGATTTAACGCTATCTTACTACATTTAGGATGGAAATTAAAATCAGGCTCACTCTGGACAGAAGACAACAGTCTACTCAAATACTCCATGCACAATACAAACATAAGGGGGAGAGAGGATCTCCTGTCTTAGTCCTCTTTCACCCTTAAAATAACCCTGACTCTGTCCATTTATCAGAATAGAATAAGAAGGGGTTGATGAAATACCCCTAACCTTTAAAACATAATTAAATGATCTATTAATGATCTAAGATGGTTAATAAACATCTAAATATTATTGGGGAACAATCTAAAAGATCTCAACAAGGCAAAACATGCCTTAAGATCGGTAAAGCCAAAAATGTGCTTTAAGGCACCATAAAGATTGTATGACCTCAAATAGGATCCAAAGTGGATTCCTAAGTATTATAGTGAAGTAAGGAACACAAAAAAACTATTATCAAAGAAAACTAAGCCCAGAAGCACCTTGCAACACAAAATGTGCACTAAAACACCTTAAAGCACATTTTTGTGAAGTTGCCTTCTAAATTGGTTTTTAATGGGCTTAAAGGTTATAATTACCTTTAAATATGATATTATATCACATTATATATATTAGGAATTTAATTCCAAAATTTACAAATTTTTACAAATTTAGTATTAAATATTAATAAAACCCTAAAAGGGGGCCCGCTTTAGTCAACATTGACTAAGAATGGTCAAGAGGTCAAAGTTGACCCCTTGGACCACATGGGATCGGCAGCCACAAAAGAGAGGCTTGAATTCGCCACTTGTTTATGCTAAAGACAAGACTCCAACATAATTCCCTAAATTAAGGGATTACCTTTTACCTTTTGATTAGTTAATACACTCTTTTGCTCCATGATTGCTTCAATCAGCTCCAAAACCGTGTGACCACACCTTTCCCCTCCATTAACCGATGGCCCTTGTCTCTTCTTATCTCTTGACGAGTCATCTCTCATTAACTAAACAATAAACTAATCAAAGTTGTCTTTTGCAATTAATTAAGCCCTCTTCAATCATTCTCTTTCTCCTAGCTCCATTCCAGCCTAGCTCCTTGAGTTTCCAGACCCTCTCAACCGAAGTTCTTGAGCAAGAAAGGTAGATCTATCTCCTAAGCTTCTAAGGTAATGGTTTAAGGCTTATTTTGGCTCTTTTTCTTCATCTCTTCATTACCAACACTTAGATCTCGTGGCTCATCACTTCCTATGGCTTATTCTCAGTGTTTTAAGGTTAGAACATCAACCAATCTCGGCTGAAGCAAGTTAAGAGACCAAGGTTTCCCAAAATTGCATTTTAAGGTAAAAACATACCTTAAGCTTCTCTACTCTTCATCCGATTTTCTTCCTTTGATTTTTATGAGTTTATACACTCAAAATCTTCATATTTACATGTTCAATCAGTTGGTTAGCCTTTTGAAGCAAGGGAGGCCGAGATCCAAAGGAAATACCCTTCTTTAAGGCATTTTTCCAAGGTAAACCTAATACCAAGGCAGCTTGTTGTTGTCTAGCTATTCCTATGTCTATATGGTGAATTTAACACCTTGTGGTGTGTTTAATTCTGGCCAAATCCATCTTGAAGTTCCCTTGCATTTTAAGGTGATTTTTGCCTTAAATCTTACATTAATTGTTCCTTATGGTTAAGCTCAAGCTTGGAGATTAACCATATCTTGTTTTGGTGTATTAAACATGTCTAAATGATGTGGTGAATTTTCCTTCAAGTGGCCGAGTACATACAAGGAGAAATCAAGGTATAAACACCTTAAAACTTATGATTTTATGATTTCCTAACCTATATATTAATTAGGCCGAGAGTGAACTTAATAATATGGGTTATATTAACCTAGAAATGGAAAAAAATGACTAAGATAAATTAAGCTAGTCATTTAAGAGATTTAATTAACATAATGGTCAAATTATGACATTATGTGGAAAAATAATTAATCTATGGTGAGGCTGTGAGTTTATGCTATATTTTGAGACATTTAAAGTGTAATTTATTTTGCAAGTTCAAGGTTGTAATAAGGCCATGTCATTAGGCCATTTTAATTTAAGTTTATAAGTTTATTTAGTTAGTTTTATGCTTATATAATTAAGTTTGGGGCCAAACCATAATTATTGGTAAATTATAAAGCCGTGGGCTTAATTTAGAGGAATTGAGGGTTTTTAAATGAATTAATAAAAATTATAACATTTTATAAAGTTTTGGGTCAAAATTGTAAAAATAGAAAACTATGGGGTATTATTGGTAATTACTGAAAGTTTGGTTCCAATTTGGTATTAGAAGTCCAGGTTGACTATATAGGAGACATTGACCAAGTTTGGAGAATTTAGGAAAATTAAAATACTACCATATTAAGATAGTTATTAAATTGTAAAAGATTTATAAGAGATGGGGCTATAATGTAATTTCCGAAACTTTGGGGTACTAAATGGGATTTAGCACAGTCCTTAAGTTATTAGGAATTTTTAGAAATTTATTTGGTTAAGTTTGGAGTTTATATGAGATATATAAGTATAATATATGATATTTTATAACATTGTTACAATGGGTAACATATGGGTATAAGCCGAGATTTATAAAAAGTATAAGGTTAGGAATAATATTATAACCTTTTGGTATAGTTTGGTAATTTTTGGAGTTACATATAAGATTTTATAAAGACATATTATAATATATAGTTTTAATGACATTAGAAAACTATGTGCTATAAATTGGGAAGATTTGGTAAATATACAAAGTTTGGAGGTGGGAATTTAATTAAAACAGTCCTAGGGGCTGTTCGAAAATTATAGCCTTTAAAAAACTAAAGGTTATAATCATATTAAGGTTTAAGGATTATAATATAAGGTATATGTTATAAGTGTAACAATGAAATAATTGAGGTTGATTTGTGATTTATAGAAGTTTAGTGGTTTATATTGAAAGCCGAAAAATTAAGGGGCTGTTTGGTATTTTAAAACAATTTACAACTATATGTTATAATTGTTTTAATGACTTAAATGTCATAATATAAGTTATATAACTATAATGTAACATTATATAATTATGTGGTGGATTTTGTAAAATTTAAGAAACATAGGTTGTTGTTCGGAAATATTAACATTTTTTTAAAAAAAAATGAAATTTATGATATGGTTTTAATGTTATAAGAGTTATGACAATTATAATATAAGAGGTATTCATTAAAAAGAATGAATATATATTATAAGATTTGCCATATAGAAAATAGTTCCACAAATACATACACATAAATAAATATATGTTATGGTGGAAAAATATAATATGGTTTAATGACAATGTATTTTCATAATTAAAATGACATATGATAAAGGGAAAAGAATTACAAACATTAGATATGGAATTCTAATGTTAAGAGTATACATGGGATAATAAGGATTTATAATTCAAAGTATTGTTTACATATGAATTATACCACATTGAAACTTGAAAAAAAAAGAAAGAGACAAACCTTAGAAAAATAAATACTAAGGTGAGATGTATAGTGCATGACAAAGAATCATACATGCAATAAGAAACAAACTATATGATGTACAAACATACATTAAGTTACATGCGATAACAAAGTTCAACAATAAGTATATTAACATACGAGACAAGACTACGCATGTAATATAACACTTTTCTAATCTCGAGTTAAGCCGAAAACCCGACAAACATTGACAGTTAATAACGGGGGGTTAACCGGGAGTTGTTAGTGACGGTACGGGGTACCGTAGAATTGTGTTGTTATACGGGATGCTAATCAGTAGCGTTATGTATTGTTTAGACTGTTAGAGACGACACACGGAGCATAGGATCTTGCTGATTCATACTCCACCGTAATACAATCAGGGTGAACGGTATGTTGTTATGTGTCTCTGATTGTCTCTGAGGGCTTCCTCAGTTCAGACTTCTGTGTGATCTGTGATAAGATTGTTTGTCTGAATGTGTTAATTAATATGCATGAATTGTTATTTATAGCTGCTTATATTTACTGTTGTTGAGTTAACAGTATTGGTTCGTATCTATGAGCCTATATATAAAACGAACTAGCGGCTATGGTGCTATCTATATGAAATATAAGGATCGTCAGAAAAACGTTGTAGCACTAGGATAATAAGATATACATATTATCCAAGACTTTTATACAGAGCATTGGCTTTTTTTAAACGCCGCTCTCGTATCTAACACTGGATCCCGAGTTTACAGACTCCGGATTGGACTAATGATCTTAGTCTGCTGTGTTAGAAAAAAAATGGTAATGCGATGCGATGGTATAATTAATTAATGAAAGATAACAAAGCCAAGAGGACGTGGCTCTTGGTGCGCGTGTGATCAAAAATGATACTAGGATGTCCGCGTACGGGTCCGTAAGTATCAAGAAAATTTCCCGTGAGCTAGAATGGCTCGTTGGTCGGAGACTCTACCGTTGGAGTGGCTACTGCCGTGGGTGACCCGCCATAATATATGGGTAAATTAGAGACATGTCGTTTTAACGAGACACTGTCACTAGGTATAACTGAACAATTAATACAGTTGAGACTTGTACAGTGGCGAACGATATTAGTTTCTATACCATGGACGAGAACTAATACTTGTTTGTTATTCTCGTTGTTTCGCCTTGTTCTTCATTGGTTATACTTGTGGTTGTATATATGTGTTGATGGTTGTGTTTATTGTATGGATGTTACTGTTAAATGTTTTACAGTTTAAATATTAAAACGGTATTGCATGTAACGAATCTCATGCTCTCGACCAAATAATTGAGGGGTTTGGGGGGCATGACGGGGCATGTGATAACATACTTAGCAGGGGCTGATTCCATACCACAAACCATTTTTATTGCAGGAGAGTAGCTGGTGGGTCGACGCGAGGTGCGACTATTGTGTTATTACTGTTGGTTAAAACTTGGTACGGTTGATACTAATGTTACTTTGGACTTGGGTTGTGGAAACCGAGGTGTATTTGGTTAGATGCTCACGAGTACGGTATGTAATAATCGGTTGATGTTGGATTTGTTTTAAATTGTTTTAGTACTGCTATCTATCTCTTGTGGTCACTGCGGGAATACGTTTCGCATGTTGATTATCAGGTAACTCGTTATCACCCGTATGGGCGAGTGATAACTGTGACACCATTAGAGCGACCGTCTGTTATTTACAGCTACGATATATTTATTATGTGCGACATTTATAGGATTATTAGGAGCCGAATTAGTAGGGGTGTTACAAAAGTGGTATCAGAGCGGAGTACCGCTCTGATTACAAGAGATAGTAGTTAAAGTACCGTGAGCTTAGGTTATTCACACACCAGTACCAAGTAGATAGTTGTAAATGATATGAGTTAGGAGATTGTCGGGGACAATGTGTTTTATGCCCTTCAGGGCTATGTGAACTTATGGTCGGGAACAGTACGTATTTATACCAAGAGCTGACTTTGATTCTGAATTCTCCAGATGTCCGGAAGACGTTCAGCTGGCAGAGGCAGAGGAGGTGGTGGAAGAGGCGGCGGGCCTGGAGGAGGACCTCCTGAGGCCCCAGCCGTGGGCGTTGCTGAGACGGTAGCTGCCGTTTTTGCTCAGCTAGCCCTGATGGGAGGTGTCCAGATAGGAGCACCACCAGTAGTCCCACCCGTACCCGCACCAAGAGAGCCAAACTGGCTGAAGAGTGTTGCTGACACACGAGTACCCACCTGTGACGGGGTAGCTGACCCCACCGTTCTGGAGAGATACATCATTGAGCATGAGAAGGCCTTCGACGCCATTCATGTGCCTGCTGAGCACTGGGTCGGCATAGCGGTTCATTTGAGGGACGCCGCCTTGGTGGAGGTCCGTGAAGGCACATTACATTGCTATTGAGGGTTTTGGATGGACAGGTTTTGTGGAACTGTTGAGGGAGAAATATTATCCTGCTCATTTGAAGTAGAGAAAGGGGAAGAGTTTGAGGCCCTGAAGCAGGGTAGTATGACAGTAGATCAGTACTACTCCTCTTTTATTGGGCTCTTGGACTTTGTCCCAGGAGTTGTTATTCTGATACGGTGAAAGTTGAGAAGTTTAGAGGTGGGTTGCGATATGCTATCAAGGCCGCCATGGGTGCTGCACTATACCCTACGATCCAGGTAAAATTGGTTGACAGATTATTCCTTGTAACTCAGTTTGATCTATTACAAGTTCGGGGAACTCATAGATGCATTATAGGAATGCTACGAGGCTGCTTCTCGGACCGAGCTGTTGGTGAACAGCCGGGAGGACGGCCAGGGGCAGAAGCGTAAGGCCCCAGAGAAGGAGGCGGAGGTTGCGGCTGGAAGCGGAAGCAGCAAGAGTTGGAAGTAAGATCCACCTTTAAGTTATTTAATCCATTTAAATTACTTACTTGCTGCCTGCTTTTATACCTGCTATTCCTGACACTTTGACGATCACAGGAAGAAAAAGTTCTCCTGGGAGGAGAGAAGAAGGAGCAGGGCAGCCAGAAGGGCAAAGAGAAGGTCCCGATGCTGACCGGGCCTACCTACGATGCCCAGCCTCTTAGATCTGCACCCCCTAAGGGTAAGCGATCTAACCTGGTGAATGAGTTGTGTACTATACTATTCACTACCATCCTTGTATTAATCTGAGCATATTATGATAATAGGTTCTGCACCCCAGCGCCACTTTCACTGCAAGCGCTGTGGTAAAGACCACCCGGGTGTTGACTGCACCGGGCAAGCGGTGGACTGCCACCATTGTGGAAAGAAGGGCCACAGGTCGTTCGAGTGCTTTGCTAATCCAGAGAGCCGAGCGTACCGCCCGCCGAAGGGGACTCAGAGCGCACCTACTGGAGGAGGTGGAGCTCGAGGTGGTCAGAGGGGCCGGCGCCCCAAGCTCAGAGGGGGCAGCAGCATCAGCAGCCGCAGCAGCAGAACCAGAACCAGAGGAATCCGCCGGGCAACCGTGTGCTGAATGCAGCGGGAGCTTCAGGCACTGGCACTAGCACCCAGCGCGGTGAAGGTTGGTATTTGAAACCTTAACCATTGTATGAGAGCATGACTGAGTGTTAAACGCTTTACCTTAGCATGAATGCGTGTTTTAAATATCGCTTTAGATAAACAACTTATCTAGGAAACCTGTTACCTCCTAGGAGACTTCGACATGCTATCCCACACTTGCAAGACAGAGATCACCTAGACCCGTGGAAGAAAGATGGGAGTACCCTAGTGAGTTGTGTCATGTGGTCAGACCGGGCATGATACTTCTCAGAGAATTCCTAACCCTAGATGAGCAAATCGCCATAGTGAATGAGTGCAGAGCTTTGGGTAAGGGCATAGGAGGATTCTATACCCCTGTATTTAATAGTGGTTCTAGAATGAAACTGCACATGATGTGCTTAGGGAAAGATTGGGATCCACAAGCTAGGGTTTATCGAGAGGTGAGGATGGTAGGTGGCGTGTCTACACCTAGGATACCTGAGAGTTTCCTAACCTTGGTGAGAAACACAATGAATATTGCTCAAGACTGTGAGACTTTTCCATTACCCGACATGACACCTAACGTTTGCATCATCAACTACTACGAGCAGGGAGGAAAACTTGGAATGCACCAGGACCGTGATGAGACGACCGAGTCCATCACCAGAGGAATACCGGTTGTGTCATTCTCCATTGGCGATGATGCTGAGTTCATCTATGGAGACCAGAAGAGGATGGATCTTGCAAGCAAGATCATCCTCAAGTCTGGGGATGTGTTGGTATTTGGGGAGAGGCTAGGCTTGTATACCATGGTATTAAGAGCATTAAGCTCAATACCGCCCCACCAGCTCTAGTGAACGATACCCACATCCGACCTGGCCGTTTAAATTTGACTTTCAGACAGTACTGATGTAATAGCAGTAGCTAAGTGTGTAACCTTGTATAATACAGTTGGATGAATGAAATAAGAGTTTTATACCTTCAAGCATATGTGTTCAGTTTGTTGATACCGTTAATTCATAACTTCATGCTACGAAAATGGAAAGGAGGGTACCATCTGCATCTTAGATATGGCGCCAGCCAAGGAGTCCGGTAATGTCATCACAGGTATGACAATTACAACCAACAGTAAATTAGTGATTTATTGGGACTCGATGCTAATACGAGAGATGATCTCAGGTACCTTTCCTATTGATGGTGTTAGTGCTTCTGTATTGTTCGACTCAGGGGCTTCACATTCTTTATTTCCTCGGCATTGCTATGAAGCTGGGGACAGCCCCTGAACAGCTGTCTGACTTTTCAGTCACCCTTCATAGAAGGAGAAGTAGGTTGCACCAGGCAGTACTTAGGGTCGGAGATCAGTATTATGAATGAGACTTTTCCCATCGATTTGATTGAGTTTAAGAACTTGGGCTTCGACATTATAGTGGGTATGGATTGGCTACAGAAGCATAAGGGCCGCCTTCATTGTGCAGAGCATCGACTACTACTGAAGGGGCCGAGCGGCAAGACAGTGTCATACCCAGTGTGAGGAGAGAGCCGACTGTCAAGATCGTGTCAGCATTGTCCCTGATGAAGGACGTTAGGAAGGGCCGACAAGCCTTCCTCTGTTATGTACAGGACACGAGACAGTGCGACGAGATGGATGTAGACATTCCAGTCGTGGCAGACTTTCCCGATGTGTTTCCTGATGAGTTGCCAGGCATGCCGCCTGTGCGTGAGGTTGAGTTCGCCGTCGACTTATTGCCAGGTACGGGCCCTATTGCTAAGGCACCCTACCGTATGGCACCGGCTGAGATGAGGGAGCTGAAGGTACAGCTGGAGGACCTCCTCGACAAGGGATTCATTCGACCTGTGTTTCTCCTTGGGGTGCTCCAGTATTATTCGTCAAGAAGAAGGACGGCAGTATGCGACTCTGCATCGACTACCGCGAGCTTAATGCGGTCACGGTCAAGAACAAGTATCCGTTGCCACGGATTGATGACTTATTTGACCAGTGAGAGGGGCCAGTGTGTTCTCAAGATAGATCTCAGATCTGGCTACCATCAGATTAGGATTGCAGAGGGTGACATAGAGAAGACAGCTTTCAGGACACGGTATGGACACTACGAGTTCACCGTTATGCCATTCGGATGACGAATGCGCCAGCCATATTCATGGATTTGATGAACCGTCTCTTCAGAGAACAGCTTGATAGTTCAGTTGTGTGTTCATCGACGATATTCTGATCTATTCAAGACCAGGGAAGATCATGAGTTACATCTGAGACAGGTATTGAGTATCATGAGAAAGAACCAGCTGTATGCCAAGCTCTCGAAGTGTGAGTTCTGGTTAGACAGCGTGTCATTTCTAGGACACATCATATCAGCAGACGGGATATCTGTAGACCCTGCTAAGATTGAGGCAGTAAGAGTTGGCCAAGGCCAAGACAGTTACAGATGTCCGCAGTTTCTGGGTTTGGCCGGTTATATCGAAGGTTCGTGAAGGACTTCTCCAAGGTGGCCAAACCGATGACTAATCTAATGAAGAAGGAGTCCCAGTTCTTATGGTCTGCAGAGTGTGAGCAGTCCTTTCAGACACTGAAGGATCTCCTGACATCGGCACCCGTTCTTACTATTCCTGAGGGCACCGATGGGTTCGAGGTATACTGTGATGCCTCTGGAACCGGTCTAGGCTGTGTGCTTATGCAGCACGGGAAGGTAGTTGCCTACGCATCCCGACAGCTGAAGAAGCATGAGGTGAATTACCCCACACACGACCTTGAGTTAGGCGCAGTAGTCTTCGCTTTGAAGATCTGGCGACATTATCTTTACGGTGTGACAGTCACTATCTACTCTGATCAAGAGTTTACAGCATCTCTTCTCTCAGAAGGAGCTGAACATGCGACAGAGAAGATGGGTCGAGTTCTTGAAGGACTACGACATAGACCTGAAATACAAGAGGGCAAGGCGAATGTAGTAGCCGACGCCCTGAGCCGCAGAGCTCATTCATTATTTACACTATTAGCGAGCAGCAGTATGATTGATGAGATACGAGCTGCACAGGAGAGTGACCAGTACATGGAGAGTATCAGCAGAAAATGTAGAGGGTTGTTTTGAGAGTCAGAAGTATGACTTCGAACTGTGTGATGATGGCATGATTCGACTGAATGGCCGTTTGTATTCCAGAGTCTTCTCCAGATTTGAAGGAGAAGATACTCCAGGAGGCTCATTGCTCGTCCTTATCCGTCCACCCCGGTTCTTCGAAGATGTACAAGGACTTAAAGGTCCATTTCTGGTGGAGCGGGATGAAGAAGGATGTAGCTGACTACGTGACTAGATGCTTGACCTGTCAGAAGGTTAAGTTTGAGCATAGGAGACCCGGAGGTTTAGTGCAGTCTATGCCTATTCCTTGCTGGAAGTTCGAGGACATCTCGATGGATTTCGTTGTCGGTCTCCCACCGACTAAGGGAGGACTGAACACGATTTGGGTCATTGTGGACCGTCTGACGAAGGTGGCAAAGTTTGTTGCTGAAGGATACCTGGAAGGTCCCGAAGTTAGCGGACTTGTTCCAGAAGGAGGTGATCCGGCACCATGGTGTGCCAAAGACTATTGTTTCTGATAGGGACCCTCGATTTTTGTCCAGATTCTGGGGTCAGGTTCAGGAAGCCTTGGGTACAAAGTTGAAGCTTAGTACGGCATTCCATCCACAGACCGACGGTCAGAGTGAGAGGACCATCCAGACACTGGAGGACATGCTGAGAGCATGTGCCTTAGATTTTCAGGGGAGTTGGTTAGAGCGACTACATCTGATAGAGTTCGCCTACAACAACAGCTACCACTCCTCGATACAGATGCCACCGTTTCAGGCACTATATGGTAGACCATGTAGGACTCCTCTATGCTGGGATGAGGCCAGCGAGAATACGCTTCTAGGACCAGTACCTAGAGCAGATTAAGGAGGATGTCCTACAGATTCGTAAGAACATGAGGCAGCTCAGGACCGGCAGAAATCATATGCAGACACCAAGAGGAGGGACATTGAGTTCACTACCGACGATATGGTATTCCTTAGAGTGTCACCCATGAAGGGGATATTCCGGTTCGGGCAGAAGGGCAAGTTGAGCCCAAAGTATGTTGGACCTTATGCGATTAGGGAGCGAGTGGGCCCGTTAGCCTACAGACTGGATTTGCCAGCAGAGCTCGGGAGGGTGCACGACGTTTTCACGTTTCACAGTTGAAGAAGTATGTGCCCCACCCATCGCACGTGTTACAGCCAAAGACTTTAGAGTTGGACCCCGCTCTACGTTATGAGGAAGTACCACTCCGCATTCTCAACACGAAGACGAGACAGACTAGGAACAAGACCGTTAGCATGGTCAAGGTTCTCTGGTCGAACCATGAGGTGGAGGAGGCTACATGGGAGTTAGAGGACTCCATGAGAGCGAAGTATCCCGCACTCTTCGAGTAGTAGCTGTGATACTTGTACGGGTTCGTGGTCAAACCCTTTTTAAGGGGGGTAGACACCACTTGGCTTGCGCATATGTTATGCATTAGGTCTTGTTTTGGTGGTGTTTTGTTGGTATGTGCGCATACATGTTTGTTTGGATGATTGTATGTTAATACATTTTATGTATGTGCCTTAGTGCACCTGTTTGAATATATATAGTACCGCTGAGTACTTTTGTTGATGAATTGGATGTGCACCTTGTTTAGTGCTATGAAGAATGAGTTTATACCATGAGGTTTGGCTATTTGATATGCTGTATGTATAGACTAGGTTTGAACCTAGTGGGAGTTACTCCCTAGCGATGGACTGTTTGGTTACTTAGTGGAACTTGATTCCTTAGGTGAACTGTAGAGGATTAAGGACTTCGGGACGAAGCCTTTTTAAGGGGGGTAGACTGAAATACCCCTAACCTTTAAAACATAATTAAATGATCTATTAATGATCTAAGATGGTTAATAAACATCTAAATATTATTGGGGAACAATCTAAAAGATCTCAACAAGGCAAAACATGCCTTAAGATCGGTAAAGCCAAAAATGTGCTTTAAGACACCATAAAGATTGTATGACCTCAAATAGGATCCAAAGTGGATTCCTAAGTATTATAATGAAGTAAGGAACA
The DNA here is from genome assembly GCA_023374045.1 of Limonium bicolor. Taxonomy (NCBI): domain Eukaryota; kingdom Viridiplantae; phylum Streptophyta; class Magnoliopsida; order Caryophyllales; family Plumbaginaceae; genus Limonium; species Limonium bicolor. Next base: position 250,188,069 of record CM041778.1, on the reverse strand, counting down.
CAACAAAACTATTATCAAAGAAAACTAAGCCAGAAGCACCTTGCAACACAAAATGTGCACTAAAACACCTTAAAGCACATTTTTGTGAAATTGCCTTCTAAATTGGTTTTTAATGGGCTTAAAGGTTATAATTACCTTTAAATATGATATTATATCACATTATATCATATTAGGAATTTAATTCCAAAATTTACAAATTTTTACAAATTTAATATTAAAATATTAATAAAACCCTAAAAGGGGGCCCGCTTGAGTCAACATTGACTAAGAATGGTCAAGAGGTCAAAGTTGACCCCTTGGACCACATGGATCGGCAGCCACAAGCAAGAGAGGCTTGAATTCGCCACTTGTTCCTAAGACAAGACTCCAACATAATCCCTAAATTAAGGGATACCTTTTACCTTTTGATTAGTTTACACTCTCTTTGCTCCATGATTGACTCACCAGCCTCCAAAACCGTGTGAGCCACCTTTCCCCTCCATTAACCGATGGCCTTGTCTCTTCTTATCTCTTGATGAGTCATTCTCATTAACAAACAATAAACTAATCAAAGTTGCTTTTGCAATTAATTAAGCCTCTCAATCATTCTCTTTCTCCTAGCTCCATTCCAGCCGAGCTCCTTGAGTTTCCAGACCTCTCAACCGAAGTTCTTGAGCATGGAAGGTAGATCTATCTCCTAAGCTTCTAAGGTAATGGTTTAAGGCTTATTTTGGCTCTTTTTCTTCATCTCTTCACCATTACCACACTTAGATCTCGTGGCTCATCACTTCCTATGGCTTATTCTCAGTGTTTTAAGGTTAGAACATCAACCAATCTCGGCTGAAGCAAGTTAAGGACCAAGGTTTCCCAAAATCTCATTTTAAGGTAAAAACATACCTTAAGCTTCTCTACTCTTCATCCGATTTTCTTCCTATTTTTATGAGTTTATACACTCATAATCTTCATATTTACATGTTCAATCAGTTGGTTAGCCTTTGAAGCAAGGGTGGCCGAGATCCAAAGGAAATACCCTTCTTTAAGGCATTTTTCCAAGGTAAAACCTAATACCAAGGCAGCTTGTTGTTGTCTAGCTATTTCCTATGTCTATATGGTGAATTTAACACCTTGTGGTGTGTTTAATTCAGGCCGAATCCATCTTGAAGTTCCCTTGCATTTTTAAGGTGATTTTTGCCTTAAATCTTACATTAATTGTTCCTTATGGTTAAGCTCAAGCTTGGAGTATAACCATATCTTGTTTTGGTGTATTAAACATGTCTAAATGATGTGGTGAATTTTCCTTCAAGTGGCCGAGTACATACAAGGAGAAATCAAGGTATAAACACCTTAAAACTTATGATTTTATGATTTCCTAACCTATATATAATTAGCCGAGAGGGAACTTAATAATATGGGTTATATTAACCTAGAAATGGAAAAAATGACTAAGATAAATTAAGCTAGTCATTTAAGAGATTTAATTAACATAATGGTCAAATTATGACATTATGTGGAAAAATAATTAATCTATGGTGAGGCCGTGAGTTTATGCTATATTTTGAGACATTTAAAGTGTAATTTATTTTGCAAGTTCAAGGTTGTAATAAGGCCATGTCATTAGGCCATTTTAATTTAAGTTTATAAGCTTATTTAGTTAGATTTATGCTTATATAATTAAGTTTGGGGCCAAACCGTAATTATTGGTAAATATAAAGCCGTGGGCTTAATTTAGAGGAATTTAGGGTTTTTAAATGAATTTAATAAAAATTATAACATTTTATAAAGTTTTGGGTCAAAATTGTAAAAATAGAAACTATGGGGTATTATTGGTAATTACCGAAAGTTTGGTTCCAATTTGGTATTAGAAGTCAAAGTTGACTATATAGGAGACTTTGACCAAGTTTGGAGAATTTTAGAAATTAAAATACTACCTATATTAAGATAGTTTTAAATTGTAAAAGATTTATAAGATGGGGCTATAATGTAATTTCCGAAACTTGGGGTACTAAATGGATTTAGCACAGTCCTTAAGTTATTAGGAATTTTTAGAAGTTTATTTGGTTAAATTTGGAGTTTATATGAATATATAAGTAATATATGATATTTTATAACATTGTTACAATGGGTAACATATGGGTAAAACCGAGATTTATAAAAGTATAAGGTTAGGAATAATATTTATAACCTTTTGGTATAGTTTGGTAATTTTTGGAGTTATATAAGATTTTATAAAGACATATGTATAATATAGTTTTAATGGTTAGAAAACTATGTGTATAAATTGGGAAGATTTGGTAAATATACAAAGTTTGGTGGTGGAATTTAATTAAAACAGTCCTAGGGGCTGTTCGATAATTATAGCCTTTAAAAAACTATAGGTTATAATATATTAAGGTTTAAGGATTATAATATAAGGTATATGTTATAAGTGTAACAATGAAATATAATTGAGGTTGATTTGTGATTTATAGAAGTTTAGTGGTTTATATTGAAAGCCGAAAAATAAGGGGCTGTTTGGTATTTTAAAACAATTTACAACTATATGTTATAATTGTTTTAATGACTTAAATGTCATAATATGTTATATAACTATAATGTAACATTATATTAATTATGTGGGATTTTGTAAATATTTAAGAAACATAGGTGTGTTCGAAATATTAACATTTAAAATGAAATTTATATGGTTTTAATGTTATAAGAGTTATACAATTATAATATAAGAGGTATTCATTAAAAAGAATGAATATATATAAGATTACCATATAAAATAGTTCCACAATACATACAATAAATAATATATGTTATGGTGGAAAAATATAATATGGTTTAATGACCATGTATTTTCATAATTAAAATGACATATGATAAAGGGAAAAGAATTACAAACATTTGATATGGAATTCTAATGTTAAGAGTATACATGGGATAATAAGGATTTATAATTCAAAGTATTGTTTACATATGAATTATACCACATTGAAACTTGAAAAAAAAAAGAAGAAAGAGACAAACCTTAGAAAAATAAATACTAAGGTGAGATGTATAATGCATGACAAAGAATCATACATGCAATATAGAAACAAACTATATGATACAAACATACATTAAGTTACATGCGATAACAAAGTTCAACAATAAGTATATTATAATACGAGACAAGACTACGCATGTAATATAACACTTTTCTAATCTCGAGTTAAGCCGAAAACCCGACAAATTGACAGTTAATAACGGGGGATTAACCGGGAGTTGTTAGTGACGTACGGGGTACTGTAGAATTGTGTTGTTATACGGGATGCTAATCAGTAGCATTATGTATTGTTTAGACTGTTAGAGACGACACACGGAGCATAGGATCTTGCTGATTCATACTCCACCGTAATACAATCAGGGTGAACGGTATGTTGTTATGTGTCTCTGATTGCCTCTGAGGGCTTCCTCAGTTCAGACTTCTGTGTGATCTGTGATAAGATTGTTTGTCTGAATGTGTTAATTAATATGCATGAATTGTATATTTATAGCTGCTTATTATTTACTGTTGTTGAGTTAACAGTATTGGTTCGTATATATGAGTGATAAGTGTCTAAATGAGCATGTTATTTAGGTGTATTTCATGTATAATATTAGCACTTTTTTGCTCATTTCTCCACTTCGGTTAGTTTTCCTCTAGTTTATGTTTTACTGTTTATCTCACAAATTATTAGTTTAACATGAGGAAAACCAAGCCGGGAGTGAAGTAGACGGAGAGACGAACGCGTAGACGCAAACGGCTCAGAAAACAGAGTCCAAACGAAGAATCTAGAGCCGGTCGAAGTTCGTAGAAGGAAATAAGTCACGGTCAGCAATACAACAGTATTGCAACCGCCTGCACAACCGCCCCCAACAGAGGCGGACACCAAGGCGGACACCGGACCAGAGGCGGACAAGGCGGTTGTAGAGGCGGACCAACACACAAACCGCCTTGTTTTGAGGCGGTTCCACAGGCGGACAAGACTAAAATCGCGCCCGAACATAGTTTTCTTCCTCGCGCGACTCTGCAACTCGCCTTATCTATCTACCCCGCCGTCGCCTACCTTATTTCGCTCGCGCGTCTCCAGCTCCTGTCCCCTGCATTAATGAAGCAATCAATGCTTCAATCAGTGAAGAAATCAACAGAGGCAATCAACTGCAAGCCTTCTACGTAGTTCTTTCCTTCTATAAATACCCATTCCCTGCAACCTTGTACGAGTGCACGGAGAAAACCAGAAAATCACTCACACTCACCTCATCTCATTCTCTTCCAGTAAACACTCACGTACATCTCAACACTCCATTCATACCCCAGTTCTCTAATTCTCTAATTCACCCACTTCACTTACATAACCTACGTACATGTTCCACTCTTCATTCTCTTCATTTCTCCATTCACTATTCACATCTCCGTGCTGTTATTACGTCCAACCTCTGTCAGATTTATTACCAGTTAATATGCTGGCTAAGGAGGATTTGCTCCGGGCAAGGTTTTAAATTATGGTTTACTAGCTGTGTAATATTTCTACCGGTTAAAATAAATTCTGTTTGTTACGTTTAAAGTTTTGTTTCTCTCCCTTTTTAATAAATTTCATCGGTTTATTAAAAGCCTTACTAAGTCTGTTTTTAATTTCATCGGTTAGAAACAGACGGGTTAATTAAGCCGTAAAACTGTAAGAACTTATTTTCATCGTTTAAGTTAATACATGTTGCAAGAATAAAGCCTCATACTCCTCTGCCGTTTACAGGGTTTGCTCGAGTTTTCATCGGACCTTGCATTACAGGTAAACGAGTTCTTAAGAGTTTTCATCGGACCTTAAGAAAATTATAGGAATCTTGCCAAACTACTTTATTAAACCGGTAGAGTTCACAATTAATTAAATCATATTAACCTGAACCCGGAGTTCCATTTAATTCATCTGCACTCAGTAATTTAATCTGCTCTTTTAATTCTCTAAAAACAAGTCAATTAACTTCCCCCCTTTTTGTGACAAGCTTAGGACTGTTTTAACTCGCTTTAATCCCACGGTTTGACCCCGACCGCTTCTGTCTTCTTACTACTATGACCGGGTTTTAATTTGCAGCCCGACGGATATTTTGAGTATTAATTTCTCTCTTTTATCAATTTCACCTGTGCTAATAACTCACGATAAATCCACTCTGCAAAATGGCGCCGTTGCCGGGGACTTGATTTAATCTAGTCCCTAAGCCCCGGTTAATTCACCTGTTATATTATAATAATTTGTTAATCTAAAAAAAAAACTGTTAATCCAATTTCGGACATATAACCTCGGACATCTGATTTGGACATCGGACTTCTAACTTCTGATCTGACTTGGACATCTAATTTTGGACATCGGACTTCTGACATTTTAATATTATTGTCATTTATTCCTGTCATTTCGTTCCATTGTCATTTCGTTCCATTGTCTCTAACTACTAACTTTAAATTTCTGTCATTTCGTTCCATTGTCATTTCGTTCCCTTGTATACTAACTACTAACTTTAAATTTCTGTCTACTAATTCCTAACATTTTTATTATTCTAACGTATAACCAGTTCTTTTCTCTGTTTTGAGTGGTGTATGCCTTTCACCAGGTCACAGAGCCTCCCAGAGATATTAATCACACGGTTGGTTACATCCCAGAAATCAAGAGAACCTTTCTGCGCAATCTCAGGCAGAGACGAACTCAACAAAATACCACCACAGTGATAGATTCTGACCCCGGAAGCTAACATGGCAGCTACACCAGCAACGGTTCGAAATATCAACAGGCCGTCTAACCAAGGACAACAACCTGCTATCGTCCTTCCTCACCTCAGCCCATCCGAATACGATGAGTAGCAGAAGCTGAAGCCATATCATCAGATCCGATGTGTGAAGGAGTTGGGCATGTTTGATGGCACCAGTCCAGACGAAGCCCTGTTACATGTTACAAAATTCTTGCAACATGCCAATAGCCTTACTGCAACCGACGCAGTACTTCAATATGCAAGATTGTCGTTATTCCCACACAGCCTGACGGGAAACGCAAGCAAGTGGTATCATAGCTTAACACCGAGTACCATTGGTACCTGGGACGACATGGCCACCAAGTTCTATGACAAATTCCTACCTCCGAGCCGAACTTTGGAGATGATTGCTGAAATTTATAATTTCAAGCAACCAGGGTCGGAGAATATTTGTGAAACTTGGGACCGTTTCAAAGGTCTACTACTCACTTGTCCTCACAACGGTCTGACGAAGGAACAAGTATCACAATTGTTCTACAAGGGCTTGATCGGTCCGTGCAGAACAATGGTGTTATCTTTGTTAGGGGCTGACATTCTGAAAAAGCCGGGAGCACAATTTCTGAACAGCATGGAGTCTCTCTGTGAGGAAATTAGAGACTGGGCCTCCGGTGGATCAAGGAGGTACTCCAGGATTATATCATGTTGGGGAAAGTGATAACAAGTTCGATCAATTAATGAAAAGCCATGAGCAACTCATGGAAAGCAATGCTCAGCAAGCAACAAAAGTGAGCACTCTACAGAAAGTGGTCGAACAAATGGCTATGAATTCCTTCCCTCAGCAAGCTAAGTCGATGATTTCCCGACCACCTACTACCCCTCCAGGCTATGCTCCTCAATCTCAACCATCACCAACAATTTCTTGTACGCAATGTTGCGGGCCTCATGATTACGATCAATGCCCCCAACTACAAGAAATGAAAGCAGCGGAGGAAGCAAACTACATCACCAACAACTCAGGATACAGACAACCATGGCAACGTAACATGCAATCCAACCTTAGCTACTCAAACACCGGAAATATCCAAAACCCACATACCCTACAAACATCCCAAAATTACAGACCTCAGTCCAATTTCCAAGGAGGCCAAAGGCAATATCAACAACAGCCTTATGGCAATGAAGCTTCATCGAGCCGACCAGCTCCACCTCCTTCGAATCCTGAGTCTGATATGTCTCAGATGCAGGAAATGTTTAAGGCGATGATGGGTAAATCCCGAGATACGCAAGAAGAGGTCGCAGCTCTGCGCAAAGACCAAACAGCCTTGCAGTCTCAGATTCAACAACTCCTAACTCAACAAAGACCTCCTGGCCGACTCCCCTCACAAACCAATCCAAATCCAAAGGAGTATGCAAAAGCAATCTACGTAGTGGACCAGCCCATCACATTAGCTCAAAGGGAGCAACAACCCGAGAGTGAAATGGTCCCTGAAGTGGAGCAGCAGGCCGAGGAAGAGTACCTCGACACGAACCAAATGAAGCTCTATGCCAAATTAGTTGCGATAAACGAAATGATGGAAGGTCCACTAGATCTTACATCACAGCAACCTGAGAGCAAACTGGTTCATGTAGTGGACGATTTACCTGAGGATTTGAGTTACTCAATACCACCACCCCCGTTCGAAAATGAGCAAACGGTATCAAACCTTCTGCTTGAGCTTGAAGACAAGCCATCAGAGGACAACTTCTACCTCAACTTCATGGAGTCTCCTCCCTCTGAAGTCAATTACCGTTATTTTCCCTCCTTCTCTGTGTTGTACCCAGACAATGAGGATTGTTACATCCTCGAGAATGAAGAGGAAGAAATGCTCGCTCCCGCCAGAACATCCAAACAAAATACCAATATCACCTTCGAGGAACCACCACCCTCTGAAGTTGAATTCACTCAAGGCTCTTCCTATGAGCCTCTCAAAGAAGACGAGGATTATTACATCCTCAAATTCGAAGAGGAAAAGCCATCCAACTTTAATCTTCATCTGGAGGATCACATCTTTCCCCTCTTGTGCAACAAAGAAGTAAGGTGGAAACTCGAAGTCAGCTCGCTGAGTGAGAAGGCCACCTTTCCATTTGATCCAGGGTCAGAACTTGAAGATACAAATTTCCCAGAAGTTCTCCCTGAACCACTCAACCAGTTAAGGATGTCTTCATCCTTAAATTTGAAGAAGAATGATACTCACACTAAGGATCATCCATTGGAAAATTTGGGCCCTTCGACAAAGAAAAATAATGCCCACCCACCCACCCGTTGAAGCTCACTTCCACCTTCATTTTCGTTCCAGAGGAGGAAATTTACATACTCGACTTTGAGCAAGCACCACCACTACCTTCTTGCACCCATACGGCTAAACAACAAAAGGAGAATGTTTACATTCTCCAGTTTGAGGAAGCACTACCACCACCACCCGGATTTCAATACAATATTAATGGCAACAAACACCTCCTTTAAAACCAGGTTTTGTGGATTTGTCTTTTCCTACTATAATTGTTGCTGTAATTCTGTTTTGATCCAGGTGGTTCGGTCCTACGTATTGCCAATTTCCTGTTCCCGGTACTACCATTGTCAACATTCATTTATGATCCGGGATAATAATAAAAAAGAAAAAACGTCTAGCTAGAGACGTTAAACCCGGGCAGCTTGGGGGAGGCAGCCCACTATGTATCTTTTGTCTTTCCTTTAATTTAATGTTCTTTTCTTTTTGTACTATATTTCCCTTTTATTTGCTATAATAAAATGCAGGCTTCACTTGAGTTCTTCTCGCTGTGTAGAAATTCTTTACAGGTTTAAATTCATGACATTCCACAGCACACTCAAGTGTGGGGGAGCTCTACACACTCTACGAATCTGGGGAGTACACTCTTTCCTTTACATTGCTTGCCCTATTAATTTTATTTCATCTACGCAATGAGGGCATTGCTTAAGCTTAAGTGTGGGGGAAGAGCCTTTTCAGGTCATCTAAATGCTTAAAATTGTTAAGTCTCTCTGCTTATCTTCTGCTTACCTTGCATTTGTTCAAAAATTTAATTATGTACCCTGCTAATGTAGGTTGTTCTCTTTAAAACAAAATATTATGAATTGTGGGATAAAGGGTACAAATTTTTAAAAATTTTACATTTGATTACTTTTGAGGAGCATTTTTATATGCGGTGTGACCAAATAATCTGCAAATGGTTGGATTTTATTGCTCAGGGTTTCCTTCTGTTCTCTCTTAGGGATTGCTAAGGGTGCTTCTCTGTTTAAAAAAAGAAGAAGAATACAAAAAATAATAAGGGACTTCGAGACACCATTGATAACCAACAAAAGAGAGTTGAGTGTTCTTAAATACAAAGGCATTATGCCTACATTTTCTCATCCCTCATGCAAAAGTGAAGCAAATGCATAAATCTTTTCTTCCTTTTATTTTCTCCTCAATGCCCATTCTTGAGAGAAGTTGGCCATGGTAGAAGTTCTCGGAGTCACCAAAACAAAAGAAACATTGAAGTACCTTAGATCATACCCCGAAACTCTTAATTTTGTTTTTACCCTGAGCACACCTATGCCACCAGCAGATAATTTTTCACACTCCTCAATAAGTTTTAGAGATCATGAACTATTGACTTTTTTATCCTACCCTTCTAATAATATTTGTTAGTATTGAGCATTTCCTACTTGCTTAGGTACATGGTTTTACTTGAGGACAAGCAAAAAGATAAGTGTGGGGGTGTGATAAGTGTCTAAATGAGCATGTTATTAGGTGTATTTCATGTATAATATTAGCACTTTTCTTGCTCATTTCTCCACTTCGGTTAGTTTTCCTCTAGTTTATGTTTTATTGTTTATCTCACAAATTATTAGTTTAACATGAGGAAAACCAAGCCGGGAGTGAAGTAGACGGAGAGACGAACGCGTAGACGCAAACGGCTCAGAAAACAGAGTCCAAACGAAGAATCTAGAGCCGGTCGAAGTTCGTAGAAGGAAATAAGTCACGGTCAGCAATACAACAGTATTGCAACCGCCTGCACAACCGCCCCCAACAGAGGCGGACACCAGAGGCGGACACCGGACCAGAGGCGGACAAGAGGCGGTTGTAGAGGCGGACAACACACAAACCGCCTTGTTTTGAGGCGGTTCCACAGGCGGACAAGACTAAAATCGCGCCCGAACATAGTTTTCTTCCTCGCGCGACTCTGCAACTCGCCTTATCTATCTACCCCCCGCGCGCCTACCTTATTTCGCTCGCGCGTCTCCAGCTCCTGTCCCCTGCATTAAATGAAGCAATCAATGCTTCAATCAGTGAAGAAATCAACAGAGGCAATCAACTGCAAGCCTTCTACGTAGTCTTCCTTTCTTCTATAAATACCCATTCCCTACAGCCTTGTACGAGTGCACGGAGAAAACCAGAAAATCACTCACACTCACCTCATCTCATTCTCTTCCAGTAAACACTCACGTACATCTCAACACTCCATTCATACCCCAGTTCTCTAATTCTCTAATTCACCCACTTCACTTACAATAACCTACGTACATGTTCCACTCTTCATTCTCTTCATTTCTCCATTCACTATTCACATCTCCGTGCTGTTATTACGTCCAACCTCTGTCAGATTTATTACCAGTTAATATGTCTGGCTAAGGAGGATTTGCTCCGGGCAAGGTTTTAAATTATGGTTTACTAGTTGTGTAATATATTTCTACCGGTTAAAATAAATTCTGTTTGTTACGTTTAAAGTTTTGTTTCTCTCCCTTTTTAATAAATTTCATCGGTTTATTAAAAAGCCTTACTAAGTCTGTTTTTAATTTCATCGGTTAGAAACAGACGGGTTAATTAAGCCGTAAAACTGTAAGAACTTATTTTCATCGTTTAAGTTAATACATGTTGCAAGAATAAAGCCTCATACTCCTCTGCCGTTTATAGGGTTTTGCTCGAGTTTTCATCGGACCTTGCATTACAGGTAAACGAGTTCTTAAGAGTTTTTCATCGGACCTTAAGAAAATTATAGGAATCTTGCCAAACTACTTTTTAAACCGGTAGAGTTAGCACAATTAATTAAATCATATTAACCTGAACCCGGAGTTCCATTTAATTCATCTGCACTCAGTAATTTAATCTGCTCTTTTAATTCTCTAAAAACAAGTCAATTAACTTCCCCCCTTTTTGTGACAAGCTTAGGAACTGTTTTAACTCGCTTTAAGTCCCACGGTTTGACCCCGGCCGCTTCTGTCTTCTATACTACTACGACCGGGTTTTAATTTGCAGCCCGACGGATATTTTGAGTATTAATTTCTCTCTTTTATCAATTTCACCTGTGCTAATAACTCACGATAAATCCACTCTGCAATGAGCCTATATATAAAACGAACTAGCGGCTATGGTGCTATCTTATATGAAATATAAGGATCGTCAGAAAAACGTTGTAGCACTAGGATAATAAGATATACATATTATCCAAGACTTTTATGCGGAGCATTGGCTTTTTTTAAACGCCGCTCTCGTATCTAACACTGGATCCCGAGTTTACAGACTCCGGATTGGACTAATGATCTTAGTCTGCTGTGTTAGAAAAAAAATGGTAATGCGATGCGATGGTATAATTAATTAATGAAAGATAACAAAGCCAAGAGGATGTGGCTCTTGGTGCGCGCTGTGATCAGAAAAACGATACTAGGATGTCCGCGTACGGGTCCGTAAGTATCAAGAAACTTTCCCGTGAGCTAGAATGGCTCGTTGGTCGGAGACTCTACCGTTGGAGTGGCTACTGCCGTGGGTGACCCGCCATATATGGGTAAATTAGAGACATGTCGTTTTAACGAGACACTGTCACTAGGTATAACTGAACAATTAATACAGTTGAGACTTGTACAGTGGCGAACGATATTGGTTTCTATACCATGGACGAGAACTAATACCTGTTTGTTATTCTCGTTGTTTCGCCTTGTTGTTCATTGGTTATACTTGTGGTTATATTATATGTGCTGATGGTTGTGTTTATTGTATGGATGTTACTGTTAAATGTTTTACAGTTTAAATATTAAAACGGTTTGCATGTAACGAATCTCATGCTCTCGACCAAATAATTGAGGGGTTTGAGGGGGCATGACGGGGCATGTGATAACATACTCAGCAGGAGCTGATTCCATACCACAAACCATTTTTTGCAGGAGAGTAGCTTGTGGGTCGACGCGAGGCGCGACTATTGTGTTATTACTGTTGGTTAAAACTTGGTACGGTTGATACTAATGTTACTTTGGACTCGGGTTGTGGAAACCGATGTGTATTTGGTTAGATGCTCACGAGTACGGTCTGTAATAATCGGTTGATGTTGGATTTGTTTTAAATTGTTTTAGTACTGCTATCTATCTCTTGTGGTCACTGCGGGAATACGTTTCGCATGTTGATTATCAGGTAACTCGTTATCACCCGAATGGGCGAGTGATAACTGTGACACCATTAGAGCGACCATCTGTTATTTACCGCTGCGATATATTTATTATGTGCGACATTTATAGGATTATTAGGAGCCGAATTAGTAGGGGTGTTAAGTTGACCCACAAATCATGATCCATCTGATAAACTTATCATGAAATCCGAAACCCACCAAAATTTCTTCCAAGAATTCCCAGCTAACACTATCATAAGCTTTATGTATGTCAACTTTAAAAGCACACCTTGGTGAAATGTTTTTCCTTCTATAACCTTTGACTATCTCTTGGCACAAGAGGACATTATACGCCAAGCTTCTCCCTGCCACAAACGCTCCTTGGCAGTCATTCACAATATCAGGTAACACTTATTTAAGTCTTGTTGTTATAATCTTCGAGATTATCTTGTACAATACATTACAACAATCTATGGGCCTAAGGTCTTTCACCACTATGGGATTAGAAACCTTAGGCGCTAAAGAAATCAAAGTCGCATTTATCTGTTTGAGAATGGTCCCTTTCTCAAAGAAGTCTTTGACAACAATCTTGATATTATCACCAAGAATATGCCACCTAGATTTGAAAAACAAGGAATTAAACCCGTCAGGCCCGGGTGCCTTTGTATTCTTGATAGAGTTCAGGGCTCCCCAAATCTTCTTATCCTGAATAGGGAGAATGAACTTGTTGTTGACCTCCCTATTAACTTTACTGCCTCTTAGAAAGACTGTTGCGTCACACTCTTTTCTGTTCATCATCTTCTTCCCCAGCAGGTTTTGAAAGAAGTCTATGATATGGCCAGCTATATCTTCTTCTCTTGTAAGTCTCTGACCTGATTATCTATCAGGACCTGGATTCTTAATGAGTTACGCTTGGCATTCATGAGTCTAAAGAAGTATGCACTCGATTCATCACCAAGTCAAACCTAATCATATTTAGCTTGTTGGGCTAATTGAGAATACAATAAACTCACAGTTTGGTTGTACTCCTGTATCAAACAATTTTCTATACTAACCAGGTCCTTATCAAAAGGCTTCTTCTATAACTCTTTTTGTATCTTATGCGGCTCCTGTCTATTGAACTCCACCATCTCTCTTAACTAACCAAATTTACTTTTATTCAGCCCTTTGAGCTTTGACTTGGTAATCTTCAATCTCTGAATAACTCTAAACATAGGGCACCCTCTTACCATTTGCTGCCAACCATCCCTAACCAGATCATAATAACCCGAATCTGATAACCAAATATTTCTGAATTTGAAGAGATTTGGCCTTTTAATCATCTTGTTATATATAACCTCTAGCGCTGGCGAATGGTCAGAGACCCAGGGGGACCAAATTTAGCATGTGACTCAATATAGGAACAAATCCACTTATCATTCACTAGCACTTTATCCAGCTCACAATACATTCTTGAATTCAGATCTATACCATGTTTGTTCGACCATGTGAAAAATGCCCCAGAAAACCTCAGGTCATGTACATCAATGTCTTCAACACAACTGAGAAACTGGTTATCAACCTCAGCAAAAGTAGAGTTGCTGCTGACTTTCTCATCATCTTTCAACATGTAGTTAAAATCACCTATGATGATCCTCGGGTCATTAATATTTTGTTTGATGTTTCTAAGTTCCATCCACAGATTCTCCCTACTCTCACTCAAGTTTTCTGCATAAACTGCAGTGAAAAAGAAGAATATCTCCTTATTCTTAGATTCAACTCTGCAGTGAATTAGCTGATTAGTTTTCACCAAACCAAGTTACTACACTTTGATACAAATTTAATAACTATCCACAAAAAAACTTTATTTTTACTCATCTCTTAATAATGAAACTACTAAATAATCTAAAGCTACATCAATAATTATGTTAAGTTAAGAGTTGGTTACTAAAGTATAACATGATGCAAATTATAATTATTAGTTTAAATTGATCTTTTATATACATTCATACTTGTTGAGATTGACTGAAGTCAAATTTACGTATAATGATTATTGAGTTGCTTGATTTTGTAATGTTAACCGAATTAAACCGAATAATTGACCCAAATTAGACCCATGACCCGAAAATCCAAATAAACCAGAGGCAAACCCGAACCGAAAATTACCTGACCCGAAGTCACCCTAATCGAAAGTTAACCTAACCGAAAGTCACCCAAACCGATCCAAACCGACCCAAAATTTCAACAAACCAAACTCAACCCGAACAAACCAAATTCACCCGACCCGATCTAACCCCAACCAAATACTGAACGATTTGAAATCAACCCAAACCAAACCGAACCGAACCGAACTAAACCCGAACCAATTGACCCGAATTGCCACCTCTATGGGTCGGTGATCATTTTTTTATAGTTTACTGGAGAACCGGTTACAATGGAAAATGGCATAGAGCCTTTCTCGCCAGACATAGAAAAAGAGATTACAGTTACATAACATATATAGAGGATATGACACAAATTTTTCAAACAAAAATAACATGGGACAAAAGAAGTAGAGGTTGTCGGTTCTGTCATAAACTTGATATTTAATTGAGTTCACTGCTAAGTTCCATGGTTGGGGGGGCGCTTTCGAGTATGCCGAGAGTTTATCCCAAAATGCATGGGATAATGTGGCTGACCGTAGCAGCATTTCTTGGTAAATTTGGATGGATTCGACTGCGAATTGAGAAGGAGTATGGATGTAGTCTGTTCCTCTCAATCAATCTCATCCTCTAAGGATTTGATGAGATATTGGAATACAATTTGATTGAACGTATGTGCTCCACCTTGTTTCTACTTGATGGTACAAAAGAAAACTTCTCTCCATCCACTACATCAAGGTTGAGGAGACTAATTATCTGAATCATTCCACGCACATGCGAGAAATGCACTTTAGGAAACTTCGATGCACTTTAATACCGAGAGTTCCGAATATGTTGATGACGGGGGTGTTAATTTTCACTCTAGCTTTGGCCACCGGTCGGGAGAGTTTGCAAATGCCGCCTTTAGCCAAAGAGATGGTCTCGTGAACTGCTTAGGAGATGGTTTATCTCGGGCTTGACTATTACGCTTAAGGATATAACTAAAGTTTTGCAAGAAAATTTCTTGATGTGGATAATGACAACCAAGCTTGCGGTCAAAATCAAGACAGGGTAGGGCTTCAACAAGAAAAGGACTAGGAGGGAGAGGTATTAGAAAGATGGACAAAAACTTGTTGATGAGCTATCATAAGAAAGAACAACTTCCAAATTAATACCTGGGATTCAGGAAGCAGAGAGGAGAGGGGAGTGGGGGGCACCCTGCGGTTGAAAGGGAAGGGGGCTGGTGGACTATAATGGCGGTTAGAGGGGGTTGAAGGTAAAAGCGGGCTAGACTGACTACACTTAATGGGGTGTGAGGAGGAATTTGATTGGCTGACTTCTTGGGTGTGGGGGACAATGGTTTGTTGTGAGAGTGGAGTGCATGAGGATTGAGAGATAGGGTCAAAGGGGTTTGGTGAGACGGATATTTGGGGCTAGTTGAATTAGGGATGTGTCAGAGGAGGTGTCGGGTGTGTTCGAGAGACAGTTGGGTGCAATGATGTTGTTTCCTGCCAGATTCAGGGAATATCAAATGCAAGGATTTAGTGGGAAGGGGTAGGGGTTCCGTTGGTAGCATTTGGAGTTTCTCAAAAAGTGTCGCCGCATTCGTAGAGCTAGGTTTTGGGATCTGTTCCTGCGGTATTATAATTGAAATACCTGAAAATCCTTTCAGTATGCCTTTATTGAGAAAGGGGGTAATATGTGGCGGAATATTTTCGAGAATGTAAAAGTAGTTTCCTTGTTCCGAAATAATGATCGGATGATCTCGAGAACCGTTACCAGCAATTAAAGTGTATCCTGGAAAAGAGAGCGTGCCTCTTAACTTCCTGTTTGCTGGACGCGTCATTTACTAAAACTCTGTATTTGCTTTTCTTTAACCTGTGACACCATTTCAGTTTCCCGTAGATTGTTGGATTCAAGTGGTTGTGAAGGGTGGGAACTCCGATCAGTGTTCCGGAGAACTGGCTGAGTGCCAGTCATTTTCATGAGAGTGTTGCGATAACTCATCAGACCAGTACTCAATGATTCCCACATTGTATGTGATTCCTTCTATATCCACCATAACCTCTTCATTGATGATTGTCATCTTCCTTGTTTCTAGCCTCACATGAGCCTCTACGTAACTGGGCAATTGAGACATATCACTGGTTTTTATATAATTTGGGCATATAGCCGTATTTCTTATTGAAATAAAACAAGTGGGTGGGTTGCGATTGGGCCTCATTAAAACCTTCCTAAGCAAAACCCAGTGGGAAAAAGGCTAGGGAGGAAAAAAAGTGCCCACCAAATCCATTAGAGACTTAGGAACCCATCTAATAACTTCCACCTTCACATCAACTACTAAGAGGATTTACGTGTCACAGACCGCTCAAACATCACACACTCTCCCAAAAGACAACTAAGATAATCCACTCAACAACAAAAACTACCACCCCACTAGAATAAATGAGAAAATTTACCAAATAACTTACGCTCCCACAACTACCTGTCATCACCCAAAGCACCAGCAAAAAGCTCCATGTCTCCACGGCTCACCTAATCCTTTTCAAGAGAACAACGAGGTAATTACTTTCTTTGGGCCTCACACACCACCATCTGAAATTGAATCTGACTAAGAATGTTAGCCTTGGTTAGACTAGGATTATAAGATTGGCACCCCAGTTGCATTAATAGGTCAACACATTCTTCTGTTTCTTTTTCTGGGTTAATGATTTTTCCCTTTTCATTTCTCGTTGGGACTTCTTTACTAGGGGGACGCTGGTGGCATATTATGGACAAGCTCAACGACTAGATGGATGTCATTTTTATTTAACGAGGGTTTTACGACGGTGCTATCTTCCGACTCCTTTTGACCCGAGACGGATGTGTTTTCCAATTGGGCCAATGGATTTAATTCCTCTTCTTGAAATGAATTTTGTGCCCCAGAAAAAAATAACTGGTTTTCCCGAGTCTCACAGATTGGGCCCATATCTGTTACTCCTATTGGGCTTTTGCCGTGTCCACAACGACTAGCCGGCGTTTGCTTCGGAGTCACTTGGAAAAACATGTTCGAAATACTGATGAAATCTTCCTCCTTAATTGCATGTGCCTGTTTCATTTGAGAGGGAGATAATTCGACATCATAAATGTTTTTGTCACCTACCAACCTGCTCGTCTGGTCATTTTGGGCCGCACCTGCTTTTTGAATGGAAACGAATTCTGGATGCAATGAAGTGGCACACACGATCCCATCATCCACGTGGGCCGGTACCTGCTCCTCAAAAGTGAGCGTCTCTTCATGAAACAAACGGTATGCCCCATTCCCTAGATCCAAGTCCTTCCTCTCCTGATAGTAATTACTCTCTCCATGCATAATGTTACTTTTAGGAGACAAAGCTACTGGCCCCTTGTCAGATTGTGTCAAGAGGGATCCATATCTTTCTCTTTCCTGTAGCAAATTCTCGGCTCTGGGAGTCACGTCTTCTATGGATTCAATCTATTTATTTTCCCCAGATGCGGCTATATCATGGATTAGTTCATTGTCACCCGATATCCTCCTCCCTTCATCATTATTACTAGCACTATTCCCATTAACACTCTTATCCGTGAGAGGCACTGTCTCGGTTTCCTCCTCACTGTACTCTGAGGTTTGTTGGTTATTACAGCTTGTTGAACTAGAAGCGCATGAGTTGTGACTATTTTGCTCCTTACCTTTTTCAAATAACAACTGGTCACCACTTTTAGAACTATGTTGGCTTTATAGATTTTTTCCCCATCTCTCGTTAGTTGGATGATACTCTTGGAGGGGTCTGTGTCCATGAGATAAGGAAACTGTTCTCCGACTTCAACTATGCTCACCAGGAATCGCTGGCCCTCAACTTGGACAATGATCTTCGAGTTGATCATTTGGATCTCAACTCGGATTCGCACCTCTGCATTTTCCATAGAGTTGTTATCATCGTCTTCAATCTTAATACCTCCCCAACTGTCTATGCTATTTTTCGCACGTTATTCCTGTTCCCGGCATGCAGAGGGATGCCTCAGATGATAACCCAGGCTTTATGTTTTTCAACCTAATCATATGCCATCCATCGACGAATGTCTACGTCCTCATAATCCTTGCCGTGCTCTTGTGCCTTCCTTAATATAGTGTCTACTTCACTAGCTGAATTAAAGACTATGAGAAACTTTTTGCTTGAAAGGGCTAACAGACCATCGACGTTGGGCCATCGAGTATGCACTAGATTCAGCGCATCTTGAGCATACATCTCTTCTTGGATGATAGAAACAACGACACATCTCTCTAGGCACGATTTCATCTCTTTATCCGCTTTGACGACTATTGATAATCTGGATAGCGCCGAGCTTTTTTCTCTTTTGATCCCGCTTTTTCTTGTTCCCCTGTAATCGCTAGCTCCACCCGACTTCTCTAATTTTTCTTCAGACCTTGAGCTAATCCTTTTTCCTCTATCTCTATGACCTTGGAATTCCATTCTAGCCCAGAGTTTACTCCTCATAATAGCCCAACCTTCAATGCCATCTATCACTCTTTTTGCATCTCTTACATGTCTAACGTCCACAAAGGCAAGGCTTTATGGGACCATTTTCTCACCTTTCTGTATATGTACATTCTAGTCCATCTGGTGAATTTTCCCACTACTTTTCCCAGTATGAAGATCGTAGTGGGAGTTGTTTCCTTCGAACTACCTCGGTAATGTGTCGGTTTCTCTTTACCACTTCTATCCTCACTTGATAGGCGTAGGAAAAGCGTCTCGCTTTCCAGCTTGGACCTCTGCCCTTCTTCCTATCGTCTCCCTTGAGTATACCTGGTCCGAATCTTTTCTTTGCGTCGCTCCGTATTCCCTTCTTTCCAGCGAGGTGCCGATTCTGTCCCATCATCCTAGCTCTCTCGGTATTCTGCTCTTCCTCGTGTTTTGTTTGAATCTTGAGTACCTACAGCCCCTCCATTTTGGTCTACCTTCTCTCCTCATTCTGGGTTGGTCGTATGTGGAGCTATCATGAGTTTGGAGTATTATGGTGGTACGAGGTTATCGAGCGCTATGTTGTGGTGGAACTGGTGATTGTGGCTATCTGAGTGAACGTAGATGGGAGCAGGATATGAATAGACTTTTGTGGCTGTATGGTCATTTGTGGCTGGGGGAATGGGTGGTGGAACGGTGGTTGTGATTATCGGAGTGTGGGAAGGGGTAAGAGGGTGGGGTGGGCTGTGAAGAGAGAGGAGAGAGGAGGGAGCCATACCTTTGCAGTAATGTGAGTATAGATAGTTTGGTGATAGCTCCAAGTATGCTATCAATTGATTGATTATTTGCTACTCTCGCTGATGTTTCAGCTGTCACTAGATTTCTGAGATTTCTCCAAGGTGTTTAGTTACTGTTCGAATGGCATGTTCACACCAAGCTTGCAATGGCAGTCCCCTGATTGCAATATTTG
Source organism: Limonium bicolor (assembly GCA_023374045.1). NCBI lineage: Eukaryota > Viridiplantae > Streptophyta > Magnoliopsida > Caryophyllales > Plumbaginaceae > Limonium > Limonium bicolor. The sequence continues at coordinate 250,168,405 of CM041778.1, read as the reverse complement.
TGCGTCAACTGGAGAGCTACTCTTCTTGTCGCCATGCTTGCTTATCCCATCCAAAGTTTTCTCCCACATTTGAACGAAGGAAATTTTCAGCCTCCTTAAAAGTCTTGAAGGTTGTCACGTATTTGGTTGGGGAAAGACGTGTGATAGATTCTGTATTTTGTTCCCATTCGACTAGCTTTCTTTCAAACTGGTTAGGTGGGATAGAGTTTTTCTTTCATCAGCAGGGAAGACTCCAGAATGATGGACCCCCGTTAGTTTCCTCTATCGCTTGATCCGCCTCTGAGTTGAGTTTGCATTCCACAAACACACATCGTGTTTTTGTACGCATTCTTGGCACCTTAGGTAGGCGAATACGAACTATCTGACCAAATCTATCGAAGAGCTTCCAAATGAAGGCTTTGCGGTGAGTTTGCAGTGGATTATGGTCTATATTGCTCAACAGAGATGAAAGAAGTATTGGATTGTAGTTATCATCCTCCTTGCATGCTTAAAGAAAAACAAGAACGTATACTCCGGGCAATAAAATCTTCATCCTTCGGTGATATCTTTGTGCATAGCTGCGGAAGACACAATGATTGATGCACGTGCGTTGATGGCGTTTGCTTTGGGGTGCATCGATAAAGGTTTCTTAGGAGTTTTGGAGATGTACATCTACTTGGGTCAGTGATCATTTGTAGCATTTTCTAGTAGGGATAATAGTTATTACACATAAGAGATTTTCATTTCAGGTAAATGTGGGTTTTATTTAATGGTAGACAACTTAATTTAAAACACACACGTTTAATTCTCTCGTGGATTCTTCAATTTAAAGCCGCGGAAGGAAAATTTACAGAGGAAGCTGGTTGTTTGGCATGATTAATTAATAGCACATCTGAGTACATAAAAAAGAAGAGAAGACCCCGAAAAACTAAAACCTACTACGTACGTACTCTCCTCAAATTTTAATAAAGGGCCGCGTCGCAGCACCACCTGTATGTATATATATAGTTTTGATCATGAGAAAAGGTCGGTAACTTAGAAGGGTAGGAAATGAGTTTGCGAGGTCGTCTGCTGCTGCTGCAGCATCATTTGCCACTGAAAAGTTGGTTGTGTATTAGCATTATTCTCCCATCATCGATCTGCACACCAAGAAGAGCAATTTTACATATTCGACACTAATTGCTTTCTCAAGGGAGAATTATAATTATTAATTGATGTATTACTGTTTTGGACGGGAAGACCACAAGGAACTCAATGCTCTTAAGCGTCCGTAATATTCTCCAATCATTAGAAAACATCTGGCTGCCTGTCGAACTGTCAATATTCTGCATAACTGGTGAAGTGTTTGCTGTCTCAAGTTATCAGCCTGCACACATACAATTACATTCATTCATAGAAATCAAAGATGTTTTGTGCTTTATTAGATTATTTTTTAAAAGATAAGATATTCGTCTAATTCCAATTATCTATCCAAAGTGAAAAAAATACATTATTCATATAATACACGACATGCGTGCGCATCTTTTTTTTTTTTTTTCTTTCTTTCTTTTATACTACTATACTACTATATGCTATCTGTTGATATATGAGATCAGAACCGAAGCATGTAGTTATTTAGGGTTTTATATATCATAATCGCTTTCAATACCAAACTCATGACAGTGACATGGTAGCACAACAAGAATTAGCTAGTGAACATAATAACACAAAAAGCGCCCCTTGATGATCATAATAAAACTCCTTGCCATTAAATATACAAATTAACACCATTTACACCTACAGCAGATGTATTTTCTCTTCTTCTTGTATAATAAGTACGTCAATTGTAGATGTTTCTTCTTGAATTGTCAATGTATATATATATAAAAACTGAGACAGTGACCTCTAATCTAATCTCAAATAATCAATTAGATGTTTAAAATTCATTCAGATACTCACTTGAGGACAATTAATGTGGAAATTAAGAGATGGAGAAACTTAAAATAAAAAAAAGTGCATGACTGACCTGGCGTACAAATCCTTCCTTCAGACTAGATAGCTTTCCAAGCGCAACAGCCATCTGTTGCATCCCATCCATAAGAGTAGTAGCAGCAATGGTATCAACTAGTGACTGTTGTAGCTGTTCTAATCCCTGCGTGAGTGCTTCTTCTGCCTGCTGAGATGATTCCTGAAGGCTATGTATTCCCATCATTTGCTGCTCCGTCAATGGGTCCAATTGAGCCCTAAGCATCTACAAAATCAATTATTAATTAATCAAGCTACTAGTGACCCAAATTAAAAAAGAAAAGAAAAGCATCAGGCAACCTTATGAGTTCTGAGGGTCTGAATCCACCCTCCATAGAAACAGCGTTCAGCTGGAGTAGTCCACCGCCTTGATCAAATGAAACACTCGGATTTTGCAGCTACGCCCCTTTAGTCGAAAGATTTCATCGTAATGGTTGATGCATCCGTCAACTAGGAGTCTTAGATCGCTATCTGATGATAAGTGGGATTGTAAACCGGTTCTTAGTTCACTCATCTGACGATGGTCGTCGTCAAGCCATCTCGCATATTCCATGTCAATATAGCAGCACCTACAATTAAACACTCGATTATTAATACTGCTATTATTATGTACTCTACAACTATACAGGATACAGCTAGCTGTAGCCTGTAGTAGAGAAATCGAGACTTTAATTAATTAAGGGATCAATTTACCTGAACTAATGTTGGTAGGTGCACCACCACCAGCGAACAAACCCTGCTATCAATATAAAATATCCCATCATCAATCTTTTTTTTTTTTTTTTTTGAACATAAAATAGAGTAGCAAAAAAAACTCATCTGAGATGTAGACTAGTATATAATACTAACTTGTGCACGAGCTCGTTGAAGATCCTGCTCCAACTGAGCCAACTTGATCCTACTCGATTCTAGCTGCTGTACATACGCCTACACAATAGAGAGGATTTACAAATCCATTCAGAAGTTCCTCTTTGCTTAATTTATTACGTACCTTCTTTCTTAATCGACTCTTTTTAACCGCTCTCTTCTCTGTTCTGCGCCAAACGTCTTAAAGTCTGGGAAATTAAAAAAAAGCATGTCATGTATCAATGCAGCGAAGATACTTTCATTTCATCAGTATTAATGTATGTACCTTCGCATCAAGTGGTTTCTCTGATGATCTGGTACTGCCACTTCCACCCCTCTACAAAAATGACATATAAGTAAGTCTTAGTTAATCACAAATACACCAAATTAGTGCACTTCTTTATATATATGATAGTATAAGTTAAATAATAATAGAGTGTATTGTTTGTGAACCATTTCAATTTGAACAAAAACTACACTTAAATTAAGTGGATCTGATTTGTATAATGTTATGCAACAGTAGGAGATCAGATAGATTTACTGGAAAGATTCGTCCTTATTTCTCTCATACTAGTAGGTAGCTAGTACTTATCTTTGCATCTTTGGGGGATAGTAAGAAACCACCACCTGAACCCTATTGATCCTCGCATTAATAACATACCTACTACCCTCCCACATCCTCAATTTTACTTCAAAACTTCACCTACGCTTATAAAAAGACCCAGCCCAGCCCAGCCCAGCCCAGCTCATTGATAGTTTGTATCTTCACTACTCATAGATCCACCCAGAATATTAGCGAGGGGAAAAGTCTGACAAAAGAATCAGATGATGCGATGCAACCCTTAATTAGCACGGATAATAAGTAAATACTAGTACTACTCCTAGTAACTACTGTAAGTAATAGAAAGGACAGCACAGCAGAGATAAATCAAGAGAAATGACCTTTTGCTCTGATTGATTCTGTGATATGAAACCTGTTCCTGTTCCTGTTCCTGTTTTAGGGATATGACTGGTCATCATTATCAGCTCTTCTTGATGACTACTACTCTGTAGCTGTTGTTGATTTTGACTAATGTTGTTACCATTAATTATTTGATTACCAGTCCTCCTAATACTACTGCTGCTGATAGGAGGTGATTCAGGCTCATCTCCACCTCCTCTTCTAAAATGACTACTTGTCTCGATTCTGCTGCTTGAAACTGTGTTCACAGCTGATCCTGAATCATCATCATCATCATCGGTAATGCTGGCTCCTCCCGCATTCCAACTCCCCTGCTGCTGCTGCACCTGCACCTCCTGCTGCTGCTGTCAAAATAAATTAAAACTATACCCACATACTGTATTGTTATAGTACTACTATAAGTAACAATTAACATTGGATTCAACAAGGGTATTTAGGATACGGGTCACGGCATTCTTACTTGAGAAAACAAAGAACAAAAAAATACTAAAGCGAAACGGTCAATGTCACAAAGAGTACTGTACTTTTAACTTACACTAGTAGTATTATGATGGTGTTGTTGTTGGTATTTGATTGGCCATGAAGGGAACATTTCCAGAGTAGTAGCAGTAGTAGTCCCAGTAGCAGGTCTTCCTTCTCCTGTAGTATATAAAGCTGCACCTCCTGCTGCTGCAACAGAACAACAGAGAATCAACTCTACTTAACAGCAAAAATCTTCTTCCATCAGACCTCCTTCACCGTATTCATTCCCTTCCACTTTCTTTACTATTTGTAGTAGTATTATGCTTTCAGTTAGTATTTATTTAGGACCTTTTTATTGGACAAGCAAGCAAATACTACTATCAAGTTACTTGAGAGAGTAGGATAGACAGGGGGGGAGTTGGTACAAGCAACCTTTCGTTGAAAATGTCAGCCAAACCTCAAAACTAACTTTCCCACGCCATTTCAGATTCTCTTTTCCGTTAGTTAAGATAGTGTAACTTTAAAAGAAATGAAACATACGTGATTTGATCATATCATCATGAAAATGAAGATGATGTCCACCACCACCACTATGATTCAAGACAATGGCGCGTTCCAGCTCTTCAAAATCAAATAGAGAAGAACCACCTTGATTCCTGTATTTGATTAAACCAACCGACCGACCATTCAATTCACCATCACCAATAATTACAAAAGATGAAAGAAAAACTAGCTCCATCAAAACTAAAAATAATTCTCTTGTCTGTTTGCCAAAAAATTAAAAAAGTTGTGAAAGGGAAAGATCATGAAATATGTAATAATAATAACAGTAATAGAACTGGTACATGTATAGAGCTGGTAATGGTATGGTTGTATTAGCCGTAGGGTGGTGGTTCATCCCTTGAAGCATACTGTTGATGTGACCTGAACACGAAGAAGATGAAGGTGCTGCTGACTCTGATATGTAGGATGTCTCACTGATCCTTGGATGATGATGACTCCCCATGCAAAAGATAAAACTATCGACCGACCGACCAGCTATCTGATAATCTATTTCAATCTGTCTTTATTGTACCTAATTAGAGACCATTCTCTCTTCTCCTACCTCCTTTCTCATATACCACCAAACATCAACCTTGGAGTTGGAAGAGGACGGATAACAACAAATTGAGATGAAAACAGAGGAAGAACATCAATTCAAGTTATGAAAAAAAAAAAAAACAGAGAGCTCATCTTCTTCTATCTCATTTCCTACACATGGTTTCCCGCTTCTCTCTCCACGCTCTATATAATTCAGAAACAGCTTCCATGGACATACACACACAGAACGAGCTCAACTGAGTGCTAGCTACCTAGCAAGCAACTGGTAAGTAAGTACTACTACTATCCAAACTCCGTCGTCTCTCCCTCTCTCTATCTCCAAATGGGTAAAGGAAGGTTCTACTCTCGTCGGCCTTTGCAGTTGTAGCAGCAACCTTTGCAGTCTAATCAACCAGCTTTCTCTCTCAGTTGCTTTCTCTGGGTTTTAAGTGGGGGCTACCAAAATGGGACTTTCAAATTATATAATAGTAGTAAGTAATACCGAAAGAATAAAAAATATGATCGAAATTGATTAATTAAGTAGATAGGTGGGAGAGGACAAATCTTTCTTAATTGAATAATAATACACCATTCATAAAGGTGTAGATACAAAATTTGTATTAGTAGGGCCAATTACTAGAAATTTGTTCCTCCTCCTCTAGCTACTCCACTTGCTTCTCTTCGTTCCCTTCCAAATTAACCTGTCTCTGCATTATCATTGGTGGATAAGATATTACTACAATGGAAGATCATAGATTCAGGTCACTGAATACTTTAATTAGTTTAAAAAAGAACCGAGTAGAAAGATGATGAGATTAGACAAGTGTCACTTTTCTCTTTTTACCACCACTTGTTTCGGTTAAAAAAAAATACTCCTCTCCTTCCATATAAAATTTCTCATTAATTTTGCATATATTTCACAAACTTATTAAATTAGCTTATACATAAAAATGAAAAAGTGCACCCAAAATTAATGAACCCGCACGTTCAGTCGTATTTTCACTTCCTACAGATGGAATCTAAAAAAACTTTACAATGTTGTCCTTTTTCTAAATTCTTTTATATAGGCTGCGTTCGGTTGCCAAAAGTGATGGTAGAAATGTGGTAGTTTTGGTCTGGTTGTTTTGGTTGGTTGTTTTGTGGTAGTTTTGTTGGTTGTTTTAGTTGGTTGTTTTATGGTTGTTTTGAAAAAAGTGTTAGGACGGACGGCGGTTTCGTCTGGCTGTTTTGAATAAAGTTAGTTATGTTAGTTATGTTAGTTATGTGCAGTGTGTTTACTGTTTTTAGTGTTACAAATAAAATTTTAAAAGTAGTGTTAAAAAAAATTGTAAGTGAAGTTAAAATATATGTTGAAATCAAATTATAGCCGTTAATTATTATTATTATTTTTTAATTTTATATTTGACAATTAATTTATAATACGTGTACGTATTAATTTAATCTATGAATAAAATTTAAAACATATTTTATATTACATTTAAAAACAGTCTGTCGTTAAATAAGTTAAAATATATACAGATATTCAATTATAGCCATTAAATATTATTATTCTTTGTTAATTTTTTATTGACAATTAATTTATAATATGTATACGTATTAATTTAATCTATGAAAAAAATTTTAACATATATTTGTAAAGAATAAACAACTACATGCTATACAGATAAACATATTTTCTGTTACATTTAAAAACAGTCTGTCGTTAAATAAGTTAAAATATATACAGATATTCAATTATAGCCATTAAATATTATTATTCTTTGTTAATTTTTTATTGACAATTAATTTATAATATGTATACGTATTAATTTCATCTATGAAAAAAATTTTAACATATATTTGTAAAGAATAAACAACTACATGCTATACAGATAAACATATTTTCTGTTACATTTAAAAACAGTCTGTCGTTAAATAAGTTAAAATATATACAGATATTCAATTATAGCCATTAAATATTATTATTCTTTGTTAATTTTTTATTGACAATTAATTTATAATATGTATACGTATTAATTTCATCTATGAAAAAAATTTTAACATATATTTGTAAAGAATAAACAACTACATGCTATTCAGATAAACATATTTTCTGTTACATTTAAAAACAGTCTGTCGTTAAATAAGTTAAAATATATACAGATATTCAATTATAGCCATTAAATATTATTATTCTTTGTTAATTTTTTATTGACAATTAATTTATAATATGTATACGTATTAATTTAATCTATGAATAAAATTTTAACATATATTTGTAAAGAATAAACAACTACATGCTATACGATAAACATATTTTCTGTTACATTTAAAAACAGTCTGTCGTTAAATAAGTTAAAATATATACAGATATTCAATTATAGCCATTAAATATTATTATTCTTTGTTAATTTTTTATTGACAATTAATTTATAATATGTATACGTATTAATTTATCTATGAAAAAATTTTAACATATATTTGTAAAGAATAAACAACTACATGCTATAGATAAACATATTTTCTGTTACATTTAAAAACAGTCTGTCGTTAAATAAGTTAAAATATATACAGATATTCAATTATAGCCATTAAATATTATTATTCTTTGTTAATTTTTTATTGACAATTAATTTATAATATGTATACGTATTAATTTCATCTATGAAAAAAATTTTAACATATATTTGTAAAGAATAAACAACTACATGCTATTCAGATAAACATATTTTCTGTTACATTTAAAAACAGTCTGTCGTTAAATAAGTTAAAATATATACAGATATTCAATTATAGCCATTAAATATTATTATTCTTTGTTAATTTTTTATTGACAATTAATTTATAATATGTATACGTATTAATTTAATCTATGAATAAAATTTTAACATATATTTGTAAAGAATAAACAACTACATGCTATTCAGCTAAACATATTTTCTGTTACATTTAAAAACAGTCTGTTGTTAAATAAGTTAAAATATATACAGATATTCAATTATAGCCATTAAATATTATTATTCTTTGTTAATAATCCGACTGATCAATGAAAAATCAATTCATTCTAGTAATACAACAATTGAGTCTAAGCAAATATTATTAAGTGAAATTCAAAAACATAAACTCAAACTTAAACAACAGTCGTTACCGTCGTAGTGTTCTCCTTACCCAAACGTCGATTAATTTAATACAATAAAAGTTCATACGACATAAAATATTGTTTTTTGAGAATTCAACGCCTATTAGCATATACAGCATCAGCTATCTGGTTACGCATATTAGTCATGCTCAAAGGATCGGCAAGCTCATCCGGGTCATCATCGGGCAAGTGTTCTTCGTCTTCATCATCATCATCAGCACTGGATCCTTCTCCCCCTCCTTCTCCGCCTCCCCCTTCAACACTGGCTGAGGTGTCCGAGGCAGGTTTGTTCAACATCACATAGTTATGCAATGCGAAACACGCACTAATAATCCGACTCTGGTCATTGACATCGTACGGTGGAACGTTGCCCAGTATCTTCCATTTTTTCTTCAGCACTCCATAACATCTCTCAATGACACTTCTTAGTGATGAATGCGATCTATTAAAGTGCTCCTTTACAGTCGTTGGTGGAGCTCCTCTAAATTGGGTGGGGTGAGCAGCGTTATTGAAGTATGGGGCCATTACACCATTACGATTTGCGTATCCCTTATCACCTAAGTAGTATTTTCCTGCAAAGCACATTTTTTGGTTACCCAATAGTAACACTAACATATTTATTCATAGTTTGGTAAGTCACGATTATCATACCTGGGGGTGGTTCAGGGAAGCACATGCTGAGGTCAGATCGTGCTCGTGAAGGACACGTGCATCATGCATTGATCCCTCACATCCTGTAAGCACAAACGTAAATAACATGTTGAAGTCACACACCCCGAGCACGTTCATCGTTGGGTGGCCGCTCCTACCACGGTACTCCAATTGTAGCGGTCCTGGTATGATGACTTTAATGTGGGTACCATCCAACGCTCCAATGGCATCCTGCAAAGTATTAGGTGAAAATATAACAGATAATTACCAATTTGAATGAAACACACATAGTCTCATGAGGTGATTAATCCGATACCTTAAAGTACGGGTCGTAACGAGGGTCCCCAGCAAGCTTTGGATGAATTGTAGCCCATTCGTCAGTATTAGGCTTTACGTAGTCGTGTCCGAATGCCCACATCAAACCCAATACCCTCTTGAAGTGGTGGCTAACAGTCTCTGGACTCAGGCTGAATCTCTCACAAGCTTGTCGGTTCGATGTTTTGTGAGCTAGTATGTACAAGAACAGTGCTATGTCAACTTGAATGCTGACGTGTTGTGTGCGCTTCAGCCCATACTTTACTTCCATCATCTCGCACAAACGGAGGAACGAATCCTTATCCATCCTTAAGGCATTGTGAATCCTTTTTGGATTGCTCCTAAGTAGAGCATTAACCCACATTTCCCCGGTGAATTCATTGTCATGCATGGGAATAGGTAGGGGAATGTTGTGTCGGTGTGATGCAAGTATTAAGGTGGTGTCATCAATGAAGTTAACTGCCTCTTGGTGAATACCTCTCATCGCGGTTACAAATTGCAAAAATGCTTGTGGATCATTCAATATACGTGTAGCGAAATCTTCGTCGGCCATGATATCTGTTAAAAGAATTCCGATAATTTACTATGACATGAAAACAATAATAATGCATAATCAAATTCATTAAGGAATGTAAAACAATCAACATACAACAGTTATGCGCAAAACTACACACACATGTAGTTATATAATACAACGCTCCCAAAATGATGCGCATTTGTGGAAAAAAAATACTAGTAGTTCTACAAGCAAATCTAGTTCTAGGAAAAACAAAGTCCAACATCCACACGAGAGTACACTTAATACAAGCCGATATAGTTCTACAAATAAACAAAGTACATCCCTCAGAAGATAAGACTAACAAACAAACTAAGACCTAGAAGAGCGCTGACTCCGCACAAGGGAGTTGATGTATGCTAGGGCAGATTTTTTTCCTCCCTGTTCCATCATGCCCTTGAACATTTTCCTACGGCTCGGAACCTCCAGGGCCACTGCGGCATCTGCAGCAACTCCTCATCATCCCTCACCTCTGGTATACTGTGCAGAACTTGAGCGGCTTCATTTTCGGTCCACTGATCATCTTGAATACTGATAGCTTTCTGTGTAACGCCTCCAACAACTGATTTGATTTATGAAGCGCATCTTGCACTCCAGAACCACGCTCTGCAATCATGTCCAACTGCATCGCATGTCGGTCCTTCTTCCTAACCCTCTTCTGCTTCTTACATCCGGAAGAATCATCAGACTCAGAAGACCTTTTTCCTAAAAGAGACGACGCAGCTGGCCCGGTAGGGGTAGAAGTAGGTGTCGGAGTCTCTGTGCATCGTAAGCTGACATGGGGATAACTCATCGTCCAAGTTTATCGCCCCCATGTTGTTGATGAAGGACTCGCTCCCGTCGGTGTAGTCGCTCTGGAACGAAGGCCGATAACCATCGAGCTCTCCCTCAGTATCACCGACGTCTGACGTCGGGATAGGAGTGGCCATGCTGAACTTGTTCTTCCCCTTCGCGTCACAGTCACCGAATACTAGCTGGAGGTGGTCCTCTTCTTCAGGACTGAAGCCCCTAGTCCTGAAGCGCAAGAACGAGCTATCCTCCTACGGAATACAAAAACAGTTAGTCATGTTCAAATGAAAAAAAACAATTTAGAATGTTAACCAATTAATTGTGTGTACCGCTATTTTAGCGTCCCACCACTCATCAGTAGCATCAATCGTACGCTTGCTAGCAGACCACCCAATGCCCGTAGTGCCTGAACCCTTCAGCCTTTTCCAATCCGCCCACTGATGTTTAATTCCTTCCCTTTTGGACTTGAAATTGGCGTAAGTGTAGTCCTTCTTGCAGATGGCATTGAATTCCTTCAAAACATCTGGCCATTTAACGGTTCTGCTTATTACCTCTCCATTTCGTCCAAGAGAGTGTGCATAGTGTCGACCCATTAGTGCAATCAGACAACTTGTTTGTTGATCGTCCCACGTGACATTGGTACGGCTACTTTCACCACCATCTATTGCCTTTCCCTTCTTTCCCTTAGATGTTTTTTTGCGTTGTTCATCGGCCATCTATAAGTAGATAAAATTGGAATTCAATTTAGTATCAACTACCAATGTGTGGTCAATTGTTATTGGACAATTTTAATATTTATATATGCATGAACTATGCTTTTAGAAATTTATTTTCAATTTCAAAACACAATTGTTATTAATACAACGTTATAACAACGAATGTACAATTACTTAGTCTCAAAATGTACAACAATTCAATAAAGTTGTGCTACTAATAATCGCTAACATCCTAATTGATAGCCATCTGCCGCCGCTCCATCATTGTTGCGTCTTCTCTGTAGATTGGTGGAGTACTCTCGATGCCATTTGGTTGCTTCATCACGTCACCCACCATCAACTGATCACGAACGATGTTGTTCTACCAATTAAGCTCAGAGTTATTTTGTCCTCGTCATCGCTTCATTTTATTGTTCGGGGCTATTCAGCTCAGAGATTGTTTGCCCTCATCATCGCTGAGCAGACAAGCGTAGACACTCAACACCCAATTGCCAACTAAAGGAACAACTGTACTTATAACTACCGCGTCTACCACAATAGAACGACCCATAATTTAGTATCTGTTCGAATCAAATTTTTCGGAATCGGGGCAAGGTGTTTCGGGTACATCCTAATGTGGGGCGGCCGTTATAAGCATGAGTTCCAGTTTAGGACAAATGACGGGTGTCGTACACTTGTCCGCAATTTTGTGGGCAATTTTATTAATGTCAACATTATTTTCAGTTCCTGGATCACCACCATCTAATTAGAACGAAGCTAACCAAATAGGAACAACAATTGAATTTCCAACAGATGTCGTAATTAAACCAGTGAATACCACCAGATAAGCAAGGAATGGCACAACAATATTCTCGAACCAATGTCAACCCAAATAACCACAACTCCAGAAACAATTCCAGAAGAATTCCTCCAACAGATTTCATCCGAAATAACCAGACAAGCAAGGAATGCCACAACAAATTAATTCTCCAACCGATTTCAACGCAAACAACCACAATTCCAGAAACAATTCAAGAAGAAATGCTCCAACGGATTTCATCCGACATAACCACAAATTCCACCAACATTCCAGAACAAATGATCCAACCGATTTCAACCCTAATAACCACAAATTCCAGAAACATTCCAGATCTAATGCTCCAAGCGATTTCAAACCAAATAACCACAATTCCAGAAACATTCCACAGGCCAGATTCGAGTCCACAGCAGAGCATGGATTCTCAAGCACATGCATAAAGATTTAAATGCCGTAAATGTGTACCTTGGAGAAGTAGATGATACGACCGAAGCGGGAGAAGGAGTAAAGGGAGCGGCGCATGAACCAACCAGTTAGCTAAACAAACAAAGCGTGAAGCAGATCAGAAAACAAAAAACACCCGAAGCAGCACACAAATGCAGGCCGGGTGTTAGGGTCTCAACCCGATTTTTTCCTTTAATCTCAAATCAGAAGCAAATCGGAAGCAGGGTAACTTACCAAGGTCGAAAGCCAGGACCAAAACAGAAAGCGACGAAGATGTCGAAGAAGATTCAGGGAGAAAGTGGTCACAGAAGAACCGGTGAAGCAATTGAACCACCGGTGAGAGTCGGAGGTAGAAGATAAAGGGGAAGGGGAAGAAACGAAGTGCACAACGCTTCACTTACCTGTGTGCGGTGAGCCGGCGATACGAGATCAAACACCCAAAAACGGAAGTAGCACAAGAAAAGAAAGGAGAAGGGAGGTAGAAGACGACACGCCCGGGCAGCTACGGGCTTTAGCGACACATTTGCAAAACAACAAGCAAGGTCGACAAGGGAGAACAGAGAACAACGGAGGAAGAAGATGCGGCGCGAAGGAGTTCAGCGTCCAAATAGGCGCATCTCCAACAAAACCTAGCGACTGCGGCCACCGAACAGTCAAAGGGGTAATATTGGCATCTTTGCCAAAACTACCAAATACACATATGCCACAAATATGACATAAAAAGACCACAACCGAACGAAGCCATATACTCTTATCCTCTACTATCTCTTCACAACATTTTAAATTCTCAAAACTCTTCACCTCTCTACAATTCTCTCTGACACCTCTTTATAAGCTGTAACCAGTGGGGAGCAGGAGGATAGCCGGTGCGCGAGTCCAAGATTTATGTCCAGATTCACTAAACCAGGTTCTTTTATGTCATAATTTACAGTTTTATAACACAATATGGGAGCAAAAGTAGTAAAATTAGTGAAAAAAATTAAAATCAGAACCGACCCGGGGGTCATTTTAACGGGCGCAGGCGCAACCCCCTTCAACCCAGCACGGGCGCGGTCGTCTTCATCTCGGCGCGGGTGCGGGTGGAGCTCCGACGGCGCGGGCGCAGGCAACTTTCGGATGGCGCAGGCGTGACATCTTCTCAGACGACGCAGGCACGGGTGGAGTTCCGACGGCGCGGGCGCGGGTGACTGTTGGATGGCGCAAGCGCGGCTTCTTCTTGGACAGCGTGGGTGCGGCGGGTTCTCGGACGGCGCAGGCGCGGCATCTTCTCGGATGACACAGGCACGACATCTTCTCGGACGGCGCGGGCGCGGACCTGCTTTAAGTCGCAGCTGCACGGGCTCCAGCTAGCGGGACGTGTTTTTTCAACTTTTTTCCTATTATTTTACACGTTTTAGATGTTATGTAGGTCTATTGGCATGTTTTTTACCTATTTTGCATAGTTTACCTCAGTTCCTCTATGTTATGAATGTTTAAAATGTTATTGACATTGAGTTATGGTAATAAGTATTCATATTCTGGTATTGACAAATCTCGACCGGTCTTGACTAACTTTAAACGTAGTTTAACTACATTTTACAGTAAAATAGCAGATGCGGGAAAGGGCAACGATGAGTTCCTGGGTATGTTTGGTAGGGGTAGGGATAGGGGCTCATCTAAGCGTGGCGAGAGTTCATCGCAGGCCCATATGGCCCCTGCTGACCCGACTGCTGCAGAAAGGAGGCGTACACAGTACGCCAATGCTTTGGCCAGGAGGTATAGGCTGACAAGCATGTGCGTGAGCTGGAGGAGAGGAGGCTCGCGAGGTTAGAGCGGGAGCAGGGACTAGAGCAGTAGATGGTGGATGCCAACTTTGTGGTCGACGATGGGATGCTGGTCGTGTGGACCGATAGTCCTTTCTTGGCCTACACCCGCAAAGAGCGGGATGGCTGGCACATCATATTGGCAGCGAGACCCTGATGATGAGGACCCAGATGAGTCAGGTTCTGAGGATGAGGGTAGACATCTGCCCCCTCAACGTAGGTCCCCTCCAGAGTGTGGCGTAGATGCTAGCGCCGGAGGTTTGGTTACTAGGGTGGACTCCTATGCCCGGAGACCCCCAAATTACGAGTTTGATCCCGAGCTTAGGTGGTCACATCACGCTCAACATGTGGTGAGGAGTGGTATGTTTCCCGTTTTTATAATTGATTTTATAAATTAGTTTCGTTAGAAAATGTCATATAGTTGTGACAATTTGAATATTCAACAATATAAGGGATGTCGTCTCTTCAAATCAAAGGTGAGGTTGTTGGATCTGTGGACTCCGTCGACGCCGAGGCACGAGGAATCTCGAGAGGCGGTTGAGGCTAGTGGACTTTGGCATATGGCTGAGATAGCGCATGGTTGCTTGCTGACCTCGCTTCAATTCTGTGTTCGTGGAGAGATGACAGCATGACACGAACTCCTTTCACATGTCATTCGAAGAGATAACTATTACTCTCCACGACGTCTACCACATCTTGGAGATCCCCATCACTGTCATGGCAATATCCTACATGCCGGAGGAGCCCAGCGCTCGGGTAGATGATGGGGCCCCATCAATGCACGTTCTTACCCCCCCCCCCCCCCACCTACAGAGCTTTTCGGGTGGCATCGAAGCACGAGTTACTGGATTGTAAGTTCCTGGACAAAACCAGGTAACCTACAGAGCCCTCTGCGACACTTGTGGGGGTCAATACTATGACGCTTCGCAAGAGACAATGGCGGAGCCACGTTGTATGTTAGGGGGGCCTGTCCCCCCCAATTGTCCCGATGACATCATTTTTTATTACAAGTTTTATATAATATATTTAATTTTGTTATAAATTAAGTTGAATTTATTAAAATTGTCTAAAAGTATCTATGATATTTATTATTTTATTAACATGAGTCCATTTTAAACTGTTTAGTTACAAATAGAAATAATAAACTACACTTAAAACATTAGTTGATGTATTCAGTGTCCTATATTTTTATACATTATTATTTTTTATACCATAATTTGAACTGAAACTTGCTTTGAAAATATTAATTGTGTTTATCAACTTTTAGTTTAAATTTAAGTCAATGAGTCTTGTAATTGTCACTATGTACAACCTTTTGTTCTTAACAAATGATGTTTTAAAAGTTGTCATTTTTTCAAAAATATAAGATGTTTTGGACATTTTTACCACTCAATTTTCATATACCCTCTCACTTTCTTCTCTCACTCACAACTTCTCATAAAGTAGTCTAAAAATTCTCCTTAATTTCCGTGTTTATAAAAAATTATCTATGAAAAATAGGATATAGTATACTGTAGTGAGTTATATCTATATTTAAAATAAAACCTTTAAACCATATTTTAAGTATTTTTATTTTAACATTTTGTTTATTTTCAGAATATATTTAATATTGATATTAAATTATAGCCAAAAAAAATTTTGGCCCCCCTAAGTTTGTAATCCTAGCTCCGCCCTTGGCAAGAGACGATGGCCTACCTGTGGTACTTGGTGGGAAACACGCTCATGATTGACAAGGGTAGGGATCGTGTCATGCCCTACTCCTTCTGGCCCCTCCGCGACCCGAGTAGGGTAGACATGTATGCATGGGGAGCTACGACGCTGGCATACCTGTACCGATAGCTCGATATCGCTTCTCGAGCTGAGACACGTCAACTGGCTGGTTGCTTGACATTGTTTCAGGTAAGAACTTCATAACGAGTATCTTGTTCTTATTTTAAAGTAATTGTCTATAGGTGTAGTTAATGGTTACATATGATTACTGTAGTGCTGGATATACGAGTACTTCCCCAATGTTCAGGCCGCGGCAGCTTGTAGATTGGGATGACACTTCCCCTGCGGCGGCGAAATGGCCCCGTCACTTGAGGAATGTAATGGATGACGACAGGCTGCGTCACATGAGGGGGCGGCTAGACACGGTGTCCTCCACTGAGGTACGAGTTAGTTAATAGTTGTAGTCGTAAGAAGATGCTTTGTGTCGTATCGTCAAACATTTCTCACAATTTGAATATCTGGATTATTTTTTCCTTAAACTAAATGTAGGTTGAGTGGTTGCCTTTCGGCCACTCTAGTACTACCGTATCGGAGGGGCGCTCCCTGTGGTACTGCACCCTGCAGTCCTTGGACGTAGTCGAGCCGTATATGTCTGACTGGTGTCTGTGATAGTTTGGATTCGGCCTGACCATCCCTCCTGAGTCTATCAGACCGACCACCCACTATCGCCCCCGACACGGTAAGAACTGGCAAGAGACGATGGCCTACCTGTGGTACTTGGTGGGAAACACGCTCATGATTGACAAGGGTGGGGATCGTGTCATGCCCTACTCCTTCTGGCCCCTCCGTGACCCGAGTAGGGTAGACATGTATGCATGGGGAGCTACGACGCTGGCATACCTGTACCGATAGCTCAATATCGCTTCTCGACCTGAGACACGTTAACTGGCTGGTTGCTTGAAATACCCCAAACCTTGGTATGTTGTGTAAATGTTAAACTATGGTATTTAAAGGCTAAAAAGTGCCTTAGAAACATAAATGAACCATTTAAACCATGGTAAAGCACAATAAAACACTAAGACACGGTTTGAGCAAAAACATGCTCTAAGGTTGGAGTGAACTTGGCTAGGACCCAAAGAGCCTACCAAGACTTGATAATATTTAATTATGACTTTATAAGGCTAATTAAGTCCTTAGGAAACTTTGGTAGACAATGAAACCAAACAAACACAAATAAATACCTTAAGGTCAATATGGGCTAAAATGTGCTCTAAGCTTGGGATAAATGTGTATAAGACCTAATGGTCATACCTATGCTTTATTTATATGTTAATGAACATATTAAATCGTTTACCAAAGAAAACCAAGCTTGAAAACAAGTTAAAACACAAAATGTGCTTTAAGGAGTCTTAAAGCACGTTTTTGAAAAATTGTCTTGTAAATGAGTTTTGAATGGCTAAATGTCCATCATTACTCTTTAATTAACATGTGTACTATATAGTATCACATTTGGAAGTCTATATCAATGGGAAATCAAAAATTTCACAACAATGTGCCTTGTTTTCATGAATAGTAACTTTTATAAGTTAGTTTGTAACATATGTGATCATAAGTAATTAAATTGGCAAATAAAGTCTAAAATACCCCTTGCTACTATTTGGGGCCGGTTTTCTCATAAGGGAATGAGTCATCCCTTTGTTAAATTGATAAGATAGAAATTGATAAAGTAAAACACTATTTACTTTACTTAAATATCTAAACTAACAAACTTATCTTCATTCTCCCTTCCTTCTTCATTTCCCACGGTTTCAAGGCTCCCTCAACCTCTCTTCTTTCTTCCATTCACGGTTTGGAATAGTGCTCACCAAAGCTCCACCTTCCATTGGCAATAATTCTTAGCTCACTTAACCAAATCAAGAACAAACACCACCATTCTCTTCCTCTCATCAAGCTCTTCATTCCTACCTTCTCAAAACTTCAAGACAACCATTTCGGTGCCATGGAGTTCCACCATTGAAGGAGCTTGAGCTAATATTTTCACATATTATTGTTCTCCTTTGCTTCAAGGTAAGGAAACTCAAAGAAAATCCATGTTTCCTCCATGTTTTCATGTTGACCGAAAATCACCACTAAAGGTGTATTTACCTTGCTTTGTTTTAGCTTCATTTGAATCTTCCAAGGGCTAGGAGGAGTCCTCTCTTGATACTCATTCAAGCTCTCTTTCCATTCAAAGGTAAAACAATTACCTTGATGTGTTAAAACAATATATGTAATTAGGGTTTACAATGAGATGGAGCTTAAAGCTTGAAAACTCATTATGATGTTTGTATATGGTTAAGTAGTTGACAAGGAGTGAAATGCCCTACCGGTTTTAAGAGGAAACAAGAAAGAAGTTTGAGTGGAAAAGAGGTAAATATGCTATCTCAATGTGGTTTAATGCCTTAGGAGAGATGAGCTTATAATGCTTGCTAAAACTACCTAAAGAGCAAATGGTGAATGACTTAGTAAGGTGTTCTCAAGGAGACTAGTAAAGGAACATATGTCTTGGTGTGTGTAATTGCAGGTCAAAGGCTTATGTATTGTGGAAATTCAGTGTTTAAGGATTATGCAATTTAAGGGCCTAAGAGCCATGTTATTTAAGGGCCTAAGTGCCAAGCAAGTTTAATTATGCACTATATTGTGATGTAGTGTAAATTTGGTGAAGTTTTGTGAGTGATAGTGTTCTTGATGGATTTGGGTGTTCTTGAGTGTTCAATGGTGAAAACTATGAGCTTTGGAATGATGATGTGCTAAGAGAACCTATGGCAAAATTTGTAAAATGTATAAGGAGTTTAAGTGCTTGAATGAACTTGGGTGAACTAGGAATTGTTAGGAAAGGATACATGCTTTACTAAGGAAGAAAACATGCATTAAGGTGTTCTAAGGTGCTATAAGGATTTAGGCATTGGCTTGGAAGTTCTAGAAATTCAATGAGTGTTTTTAGAGTGTATTAAAGTCTTGGAGAAGTTTGTTTAAGGTTTAGGTAATGTTGATGAATAAGAAGAGAATGATGTTTAGGTAAGGTTTTGAGAAAGGAATTCGAGAAGGTGTGAAAAAGAAGATTTGTTTGTAAGAAATGATGCTTAAGAGATGATGTTATGAAGGTGAAGAAGCATTTTAGTGTAGTGGTCATTTAAGGTGAAACACCACTTAGAAAACCAAAAGGAAATGTTACAAGTGTTAAGAGATTTGATAAGAAGATTGAGTAACAAGTTGGACCATGTTTTAAGGTGAATCAAAGTGATATTCTAGTATTAGAATATGCCTAAGTTCATGTATGAAGCTTGGGTAATTAAAGGATGAAGATAAGAGGTGAAACAAGACTTGGAAAATGAGGTTCTGGCCCGTCCGAACTACCGTCCGAACGTGGACGTTCGGACGTGCCTGTGTGCGCGTGAGTTTTCTGACCTTCGATTGATGTCCGAACTACTGTCCGAACATGGGAAGTTCGGACACACATAATTCATTCTCTGGTTTGGCTTCGAACGGCGTCCGAACTTGGGAAGTCCGGACGCAAGTTCGGACGTCCACCAATTTGCACCCTTAGAGTCTCGAACGGTGTCCGAACTTGAGAAGTCCGGACACAAGTTCGGACAAGGCGCTGTATGGACCAAAAACATTGTTTAAAGTATGGAAATAGTGTGTAATGATGGGGATTGATGGTTAATGATGTTATGAGGATGTTAAGGACATGTTAGGTGAGTTTTAATGACAATTAAGTGGGTGAAAAGTTGTAAAAAATGTGAAAGTAAAACAAGTTAAAAAGTGAAGTTATGTAACTAAGTTAACGGGGAAAAATTATAAGCATTAGACATTAAATAATCAAGCAACCCCGATGTTGATATAAACACATGTGATGTTAACAGTTGTTCGAGAATTGCTCGAGGAACATAAGTGGACGTGGTAGAATGGACTCCGGTGACAGGTATCGTTTTCTTGCAACCTGTGTCCTACCGGATTACACCGGCTTGTATGCCAATATGTTTTACTGAATGTTGCCACCTTGTAAGATAAAAACATGTAATGAGTTTACAGTAATTCATTTATGTGGCGAATTTGGCCTCCGGTACCGTTTAACCTCAAATATGTGTTAAACCTTAGCTAACCAAATCTAGGAACACATGAGTGATCGGTATTCGGAGATGACGGGCCAAACCTTGGGAACGTGCTAACCACGGCTATGTGTGAGTTAGTGGACTGTTGTTGTATGCAAGTGGTAACCTCCCGTTGGTACAACGTTTGTGTGGTTGTTTGTGTGGAACCTCCCTTGTAACACCCCTCTCCATAATCACGATATAATCCCTCACGTAGCAATAAATTAAGTCGTCTCGCAGCGGTAAAATCAATAACTATTACAAACTCACTCGGGTGTCACCGGCCATTACTCGCCCATGCGAGCAACGTAGCCAAACCACATCCAACTTCCAAAATACATAAACTGCTAACCGCAGTGATAACGAGAAATTCCTATACATCACACTAAATCCATAAACCAAAATCATCGACAAGTGAGCATCTACCCAAACCTGAAAACACACAACCTTACCATAAGACCATACACCATCTTCATTTCCATACAACGTCTCCAATTACCCTGTTCCTGCTCTTCAGCTCCGACAATGATCAACAACCTGAAATGGTGTAGTATCAGCGATAGACGCTGAGTATGCCGGGCCTGGACCCTAATGGTCACTTGTCATTTTAACCGTCTTATTATTAGATCGGTTTCATGCTTTACCATTTTACAGTTATATTCAATACTGTAGTAAACATGCATAACAAATTTAACCATCCATATATTCACTGACACTAAACATCCATCCAAACCAAACCATCATTTAGATATCACAAACCACAATTATATATCGAACGTATCGAATAACAACAATATATTGTACAATGTACAATCGCCGTAGCGTTCACCATCCACTGTCAACTTATTTTAGTTTGGCTTTCAAGCCCCATCCATATGTACAATGTACATTCGCCGTGGCGTACAGTTTTCATATTTAATTTACCTTAGCCTTGTAGGCTCCATCCAACCATCAACACACAATAAAATATCCACAAGTATAACCAATGAACAACAAAGCGAAACAACGAGAATAATAAACAAGTATTAAGTCCCGTCCATGGTATTGTTCGCCACTGTATAAGTTTCAATTGTTTTAGTTGTTCAGTTATACCTAGTGACAATGTCTCGTTAAAACGACACGTCTCTAGTTACCCATATATTATGGCGGGTCACCCACGGCAGTAGCCACTCCAACGGTAGAGTCTCCGACCAATGAGCCATTCTAGCTCACGGGAATTTCCTTGATACTTACGGACCCGTACGCGGACATCCTGGTATCGTTTTTGTGATCACAGCGCGCACCAAGAGCCACATCCTCTTGGCTTTCCTTCCATTCATTAATTTTTAATTAATTTTTATTATACCATCGCATCGCATCGCATTACCAAATTTTCTAACACAGCAGACTAAGGTCATTAGTCCAACCCAGAGTTTGTAAACTCAGGATCCAGTGTTAGATACAAGAGCGGCGTATAGAAAAGGCCAATGCTCCGTACACAAGTCTCAGATAATATGTATGTGTTATTATCATAATGCTACAACGTTTTACTTACGTTCCTTATATTTCATATAAGATAGCACCATAGCCGCTAGTTCGTTTTATATATATAGGTTCATATATACGAACCACTACTGTTAACTCAACAACAGTAAATAATAAGCAGCTATAAATATGCAATTAACACATTCAGGCAAACAATCATATCACAGATCACACAGAAGCCTGAATTGAGGAAACCCTCATAGACAACCAGAGGCATATAACAACACACAAGTTATATCAACCAATCCGAGCCCAAGGAGCAACCTTAGGACAACTCGGCAAACCCCTTTACATACCGTTCACCCTGACAATATTACGGTGGAGTATGAATCAGCAAGATCCTACGCTCCGTGTAGTCCGCTAGCTCGTCAAGCGTCCTTGCCAGAAGTATACTCTAAACGGTAATACAAACTATAAGTCAGTCTCCATGACTAACTACATCCGGTATTTCCGAATTATAAGTAACCCCGACAGTTCACCCCTGTTTTCTACAGTTTGTTACGGGTTTCTCTAAAACAGTCGGCTTTGTTACTTAAAACGCGTACGTCAAAACTATTTCAACTGTTAAGTTTAATTCATTATTTCCTTTCAAATCTTATCCACCATCTAGTTTAGGTACGTAACCCATAGTTGCATGTATGCATGCATGATTATGTTATATTATATATTTTTGTATTGTATCACTTATCATATTGTATTCTTTTCCGTATTGTTTTATTTTTTCCATGTTGTATTATTTTCCCACCATTCCTTATCATACCATGTAATATATAATTCGTTATCTTTAGCAAATAGTATCTGCATCCCAAAAACCCATAACATATAGTTTGTAACTATATTTTTTTTAAATAACCACCACCATTAAACCATATGGTTTTCAACCAAATTATATATATCCACCTTATATACATCATTCTTGTGTATGTATATATATATTTTTACCACGTAGGTAATTCTCGTGAGTTTCATAAACTCTTATATTTTATGTTACATTTTATCATCTTTTATTAGATGATTGTTCCCATTAGTTGTATTATATTATACAACTTATATTAAGATTATTATCCTAATATTATGTAACATTTTATGTTGTATAATTACAACTCCTAAGGTTTATTCCATAAACACCTTAGTTAATAAATCCCATTTATTTATCGTTTGTCACATTATTTTATGTGAGTACCCCTCCTTATATTAATTCCCTTAAACCACCTTAATACCATATAATTGTCATAACATTTATGACATTGTAGACCATAGTCTAAAATTCATTTTCCAACTCTTATTAATTTAGTATAGCCCTTGAATTTATTTAAATCCCATTTTGACCACATAACATTATGTAATGTTATACCAAAATACTAATACCATTTGATATGATATTTTTATTTTCTTTAACTCATAACCTATAGTTTTTATACAAAACTATTGTATATTGCCTCTTAGGCATATATTAAACCTTAGACTTTTCCTTAAACCGTAATTTCCTTTATTTACAAAATCACCCCTTTCTTTTCACCATGTTATATATTCCATTCAATATAACATTTCTAACTTATAAAAGAGTATAACCTATGGTTATTTTTCATAAATTCCGAATAGACCTCAATATACATTTTATATTGTCATTAGGCCCAATTTATAACATATAGTTTGATAATATCTTTAAAACTATATATTATACATATATCTCAACAAATACTCTTATATAATTCTAAAAATCACCAAATTC
Organism: Limonium bicolor; assembly: GCA_023374045.1. Taxonomy (NCBI): domain Eukaryota; kingdom Viridiplantae; phylum Streptophyta; class Magnoliopsida; order Caryophyllales; family Plumbaginaceae; genus Limonium; species Limonium bicolor. The sequence continues at coordinate 250,144,787 of CM041778.1, read as the reverse complement.
CACCAAAGGGTTATAAATATCCTTATTAACCCATATACTCTTAGTATTTACCATTTCACCATCTATTTTTCTCCAAAGTGTCATAATGACATAATAACTATATATTATACATATATAGTTTATTTTAATCCCAAAAACAACTCAATAAATTCCTAAAAATTCCTAATAGCCCATGGGTGTTTTAAAATACCCTTGTACACCCTTTATTTTCGGTAATAACATATTTACCACATATGTTATAAAAAATATTACCATAAAATAAATAACTTATTATAAAACCTTAAATGAGTTATCTAACTTATTTATTTTGGTCAAAACCTAGCATATGGTCAAGGTTGACCACCTTAACATTTCCTTGACCATTATTTCTTAATAATTACGATTTGCACCCAAACTTTCTAGAAATCACCATTTAACCCCAAAACTTTATAAAATCTTATAAACTTTATTTTAACTCCTTTTTACCCCTAATTTTCGGCCTTATTATTCTAAAGCCCTCAAATTTAATTTAATTACACCTAAGACCCCATTTCATTTCGGTAATAATTATATATCACCTAAACTTAAATAAAAGCTTGTAAATGCATAAATAAAATGGCCTAAAATACATGGCCTTATTACAAACATTTGCTCACAAAATAAATTACACATAAATGTCCCAAAATACATATAAATTTTCGGCCTCACCATATATTCCTTGTTTAATTACCAAACTTCCACATAATGTCTTAAATTTGACAATTATGCTTGTTTAATTAGTTATAAAATTTATTAAACCATTTCTTAAACATTTTAAGGTCAAATAAGACCTTGTTTTTCTCCTTCACTCACGGCAATTAATATACACACACTTAAACTTGTGTTAATGTATCAAATTAAGGTTTTAAGTGATTTATACCTTGATTTAGCTTAGGTAATGCCTTGTTTGGTTCGGCCACCTTGAGTAGGAATTCTCCACAGCTTGTTTTACATGTTTTCAAACAGAAAACAAGGCCTAGTTAGTCTCAAAGCAAGATCTAACCATAAGGAGTAATTTAATGTAAGATTTAAGGCAAAAATTACCTTAAGAGTGCAAGGAAAGTTCTAAGTGGTTTCGATCTGAACCAAACACACCACAAGGTGTTAGATCCACCATATTAACATAAGGATTAGTTAGATCTCGAAATTATACCTTGTTATTAGGTTTTACCTTGGAAAAATGCCTAAAAAGAGAGTATTTCTCTTGGATCTCGGCCATCCTTGCTCCAAATGGCTAGCCAACAGATCCCACATGAAAAGGAGAAGAAGATGAGGCTATGGTCAAAATTTCACAGCCGAATTCAAAGGGAATCAAAAGTTATGAGCTTAAAGCACATTTTTACCTTAAAATGTAGATTTGGACAACCTTGGTCCCTCTACTGGTCTCAACTGAGTTTAGCTCTTGTTCTAACCTTATAACACTGAGAATAAGCCATAGGAATTGTTGAGCCACGAAATTTAGGTGTTGGTAGTGAAGAGATGAAGAAAAAGGACTAAAAATGACTAAAAATGACATTAAAACACTTACTTTAGGCACTTAGGAGCTAGATCTGCCTTCCATGCTCAAGAACAGACCTTGAGAGCTTCAATGGAAGGGAGGAACTCAGCTGGGCAGAAGGGAACTCGTGCAAGGAAGGAGGAAAGAGAGGAAAGGCTTGAAAAACTTGAAAAAGGTAAGAATAATTAAGCTTTTACTATTCTTGTTTGTATTAGGCTGAATTATTGTCAATCAATGACTCATTCTGTCTTCCCACCTCCATGCCAGCCGATTTTGACAAGGGTAAATGGGTCATTAGTTGCCCATTGACCAAACTTGGTCATTTTGACTCCTGCGGGCCCCACTTCAGGGTTTTATTAATATTTTAATATTAAATTTGTAAAAATCTGTAAAATTTGGAAATTAAATTCCTAATATCATATAATATGATATTTATTATATTTAAAGGTATTTATAACCTTTTAGCCCATTTAAAACCAATTTAAAAGACAATTTCACAAAAACGTGCTTTAAGGAGTTTTAGCGCACATTTTGTGTTGCCTGGTGTTTCTGGGCTCTGTTTTCTTTGACAACGGTCTTGTTGTGTTCCTTACATGATATTTGATCATGTAATTAAATTTTATATCATTTATAGGTCATTAGACCTTTAAGGTTTCTTAGAGCACATTTTTGCCCTTTTTGACCTTGAAGCATGAAAGTGCTTTTTCTTTGTGTTGGAGTGTTGCCCAACAATTATAATATGTTTAGTAATGTGTTAATATGCTTAGGACAAATTTTTAGGTCCTACATAGTTCATTTGGGTATTTATTTACCCTTAACAGTCAAACGGTGCAACATCTTGTTTTATGTTGACCACTGTTGTTCTCAGTTGACTTTGAAGGCATGTTTAAGCCTTAATTAATGTGATTAAATATTTAATCCATGTTTAATAAGTTTGGGGTATTTCAGATGTGGTAGGCTCCATAATGGATCTCTAACTACTTATTTATAAGTGTATATGTACTAATGGGGGTGAGGAGTCCGGTTGTTCCGGCCACGCGTGTGATGGACGGGAGTCGATATCATATCCGGTTCGGCTCTCTTGGTGTATGTATAGGTGGTATTCCAATTTGGTTTCTACCTTCCCTTAGCTTATCCAAAGCTAGTTACTGACTCACGTCGGGCCACAGGGGCATACGAATGTTATTTCGGTGTGCTTGGGATCACTATATCCGACACACCTTGGGTATAAGTTAAACCGTTCTATATAACTGGACGGTAACGAGGTTGGTAACGAGCTTAACATGGGATTGGCAAAAATCCCTAGGCTCACATGGTATACTAACTATGGTGGAAGGTTCCTTGTGAGAACCGATTTTATGGTGTTACGTAATGTTATGGTGCTATGCAAATTCCCTTGCTATGCTATGGTATATATATATTGGATGTTTTAAATGAATGCGATGTCATCATGTGTACGTCGAACAAGAAAGGTGTTGTTATGTTTTATTATGTGAGAAATGAGATATGTTGTATGATATGGAGTGTGTGGATCATGGAATGAATCCCAGGTTGTGAAGAGGCGCGTTTAAGGATAACCCGATTAATGGGTACGTGTCGTTCATTAAGGAAGTAGCTCCGTTTTAGCGGAGAGCCACTCTAAGGTTAAAGGAATCATTGGATGGTTTGTTAAGTATGGATGTGTTGGATATATGTTGAGCCCTATGTGCGGGTTGAAGCAAGTGTTGTGTGTTTATGTAGTATGTTGAAGATGATTAATATTTAATTAACGCATGCTAAGACGACAATTAGATGCGCGTGGCCGGTAGCATGTGGGGCTGCGGGATTACCATACCAGCCTGGTGCTGAGCCCTTGGGGGCCACCCTTTCTCTCCTTTTCTATTTCAGGCACAAGGAGCTGGAAGCCGTTCGAGAGTAGGACGGGGTAGATGTTTATAACAGGGGTAGCCATTTTTTAAATGGAATAAGCTTGTAGGCGTAGTAGTAAGACCGAAATTGTTATGGCATATAGTTTGTAAATACTCGGTACAGTGGGAATGATGTAATAATAAATGTTGGGACGGAATAAGGATTGTATTGGTAGTTGCTCGGGAATCTAGTCCATCAGACCGATACAATGTACATGTATTAGCCTTGTTAGCCACGTGGGTGGTTTAACGGCGTGTAACACCATTGAATTAAGTAATGTGATGAGTTGAATTTTCCGCTGCAATTTGATGTTATGTGTACGGTGGTAGGTGGGGTGTTACAAAAAGTGGTATCAGAGCGAAGTATCGCTCTGATGACTGAATTACCGAGCTTAGGAAGTACCGAGTTAGGATTTAAGTACTTTGGGTTAAGGGTTGAGTGATAGCGTGAGAGATACACTAGATAGGAACTACCAGTGAATACTGGAAACCTACAATATCCTTCCCGCCCTCCACAATCCCTGTTTTATAACTTGGGAAAGAACGCCAGAGAGATGAAAGTCCTCTCTTACTCGGGAAAACCCGATCTGGCTGTTATTAAATACCTTTAAGTACGGAAGACCTGTCATACGGTAGATCCCGAAAACTGGAAATCCCGGAGACGGTCTCCATCTGAACAATGTTAACCGCATTTAATAGCGAGGAATGAAGAATCTTGTGTATAGAAGAATAGAATTTCCAGCAACCTGGGTCGACATGCCGAGCAATCGAGAACAACCGGCTTGCAACGCACTGACCGTGCAACAAGCAAGAAGTGGATTAATGAAACCCGAGACGAATGTCTATGGGACCACAGTTGGTAAGCGATACACCAACGGTATGCCAATCAACTAAGGAACTATAACATAGTGCCCAAACAGGAGACAAATCTCAGTAACAACGACGATGCGTGGAACGGGCTACAAAGAGAAAATAATGCTAAGTAAAAAGGGGACTCCAAGAATGGGAGATACCCCAGTTGATAACTACTATGTGAATACAGTGAGAAGTTACCCAAAGGTTATTGTCGAGACCGTAAGAACAAATAAGGGCCAACAAGGCCACTGATGATAGTACGGGTAAAAACAATACCACAACCGGTATGTGTTGAACCGATAGCCAGTTAGCATGGCGCACTTGCCATAGCAAGTGCTGCTATAACAGGGCTATTCGGGAAATTTATAACCTCTACAAAATACTTGGAGAAGTACAATAAAGTTAAATGTGATTGTCATAACAGTGGAAGGGCCTGTTAGCCTAACCTCTGTAATTGGAAGTACACCAGTCAGCAAGAAGCTAGACTTGGCTAAGGTAAGAAGATGTTGTGAAGCCATGAAAATTTTTTTTCAAACCTAAATTTATTCAAACCCTTTCTTTTCAAAACCAGATTTTCCTTCAAACCAACACTTCTTTCCGACCTTCTTTTAAACCAAACCAGTGAAACCAGGGGCAATTGACAAGGATACAACGGTGGATAAACCTTCCCTCGATTAAGTTCGGGAAGCAAGGAATGAATATTGTCACGGGACAATATAAGGGAGTTGACAACAGAATACTTCACCTAGGCGTGTGACGGACACTACAAGTGTACCAACTGTGTTGTGGGACGACCGCACTCCGATAGGAGCATGTGGGCCTGACAGACCTACTTATAGGTTAGTTGGGTAAGTAGTAATGTATCAGTATGATACCCCATATATGTATACGAGTAGAGTCCGAAACACGGGAAGTAGTCGACTCCGTCTACGGTCAGCAGTATAATCAAACGAGAGCTAGAGATTGCAAGGAATGGTTGAAGTTAAGGAACTCAGTTAAGTTAACGAGATTAAAGGAATTAGTGAATTCCTTTCAAGGAAATGTTTAAGAGTCAGGGGGTGCGAAGTGCACTAACTGAATGTAAAGACAGCTTATATGACTTAAGGATCCCCAGGGATAAACATGATAGCTGGAAAGTAGGGCAAGGCAGATGCCTAATGTGGACACATTAATGTGCAAAGGACGGGATGAAACTCCCAGAATGAGTACCTACACTATCAGGAAATGTTGATCTTCACAGAAGAAGATAGTAACCAGATAAGAACGCAAAAAGGCGTGGCTAACTGGATGTACCAATAACTGTGAACCAGATGTAAAGGCATAACTTAACAACACCCAGGAGAATTCCTTGAAGGGTGTTCGCATCAACAATTGTTGAACGAAATGCATGACAGAAGCACAAGGGTTGAAATTAACACCCAGTTTAGACATAAGTTGTCAGGAGACGGACTGACAATCCTAAGGGACATCCCATGAAAGGAAATGTGATGCAACAACCTCGTCATGGATGCCAATACAACCTCTAACCAGGTAATATGGTATAGAGAAGTACATGTGTGTGGATACCCTACAATGAGGGGAGCTCAAGGCAGCAAGGCTTATAAGCCACAAATAAGATGTGTTATGTAAATTTGAGTTAATTGTAGAAGTTTATGTGGTACAGGGGAATAGAGCGGAGAACGAACCACTGCATTAAGAGTGGGGATACCTCTCGATATTGTGAGACCGCAGAAGCGGTAGCTATATGAACCAAGTTCAAGAGATATGTCAGGGATTAACCATGTGGTTATTACCCTAGAATGATTTGAATAACAATAATACGAAAGGAAATGTTTGTACTAGTTGTGTAGAAAGGAAGAGTGATAAGTTCGATAGCAACCACCATAGGAAATGTTAGTAGCGAACAACGCTCAAGGAACATAAAGGCTCGAAAAATATAGCATATACAAAAAAAATCAGCCAAATAAGTGGCCAAATAAACCCAGTGTAATGGCGGAAGCTAATATAATAGCGGATGCAGTATAAGTTGATGTTATATAATGAGTAAGGACACGGTGCGCAATAAGCGACCGTTGTATGAGTATTGTTAGATGATAAATGGTGAGTAAGCAGAGTTGTGAGTTAACCCCAGTGGAGATACAACAGTAAGTGATAGCAAATGAACCGAGCAGTAAGCCGGTGGCAAGTGTTAGATGATAAGGATTTCAGTGAAAATTCCTATCGCAATCGCATGAGAGAGTTGCTATCAAGGGTTTACGCCTCTGCACTCTGTATGACTGAGTGTTTTGGTATTGCACTTGCACAGTAATGATCGAGTGGGATAGCTAGGAATCAGAAGCATGGTAATTGTGGGGGAATAATATTATAATGGCCGATGCATAGGTAATGCAAGGCCGCAGGAATGAAAGAATACATGTACAAAACCAAAGGTGGAGACATGATTAACAGTAAATAACTACAGTAACACTAAATACCAAAGGTCGGTATGAGATATACCCCAGGTGTGGGAAATAACTGAGAGAGCACTACACATTAGGTAGTAGCTCAATCTCAACCGACAGTAAGTCGGTAGAAGTAAGTCAATCATTGTGAATTACATAGTAGTTTACACTGTAAGCTATTGGAGAAGTGAATGGAAAATTGTGAAACTCACCGAAACCATTCTTCCCAAGATAAGGGTAATACATTGGAGATGTACAATACAGTAACAGTAACGAATGGGGCAAACTAGCCCTATAATTATCAGAATGGCGCAGCAAAGGCCAGTGAGCCCATGCATCAAATGCCGAATATACATTGTGAATATGAATGGATGGCTAGTTATCAATGCCTAAAAGCCTCACAGGCCAGGACCGAAACCGGTTATGAGTTACAACTCCAATGCGAATTCTTGGTTTATGGACTAAACCGCCAATATGGTTAAGATCCTCTAATCAGAATCCATTGTGTAATAGACCGGGTGGAAGCCAAAACACTTCACGACGGCAGAATATTTTAAGCCAAGGTTTAGTGATTGATTACGTGGGCGTAATCCCTTTTAAGGGGGGTAGCGCAAAACCACTTAGTGTGTTTTACCGTACAATTGTACGTGAACGGGTTGTGCAGCACAAAATGATTTGTTATGATGGTTGGCGCGTGTGTTATATAAACATACGCATTTATTTGTGGTTAAATTATGGTAATTGCGCACTGAAGATGCGAATATTTGTGGTTAAATTGTGGTAATTGCGCACAGAAGATGCGAATACCATTGTGGGAAGTGTGTTATTTTGTTAACAGTGGTGTGTGAGAGTACAAGTGGAAGGGAGTAAAGAAACTCCCGGGGAACTAAAACCCCGACGGTGCATAAATGTAACCATGTACTGTATTTTGATAAAAATATACATATATATACAGTGTTTGATTTATGAGGGGTATAAGACCGACATAGAACCTAGTGAGAATTAAATCCCCTAGGTAACTTGAATTAAGTTGGATTTGGATGATGATTGATAGACGGAGTTCTATCCCTTGGAGATGTAATGATTATGACTAGAAGGATTTAAAGATAGAAAATGGGGCATGTTTGAACTAGTTGTTGGTTGAAAATGAGGTGGGAGGTGAAACTTGATTATCATGAGATCAAGGGAAGCCGAACACAAATTGGGGGAAAGATAGTTCAACACTGATGCTGATCACATCAGGGTTGGATGACTCTTGAAGCTCCCTGTAAGTGGTTATAAATAACTATGTTAAGAAAGATACAAAGAGCATAAATCGGACTTGGAGTTGTGTGGTGTTTTCAAAAGGATTTTCAATTGGTGTTTTCAAACAATCGATTAATATTTTGAATAAAAGATCTTCTTATACTTAACCTAGTAAAGAATATTTTTGTAGTACTTGCTCACGAGCTGAGGACGTATGAGCCTTTGTCTTCGGACCGGTGACATGAGAAGTACATACGTAAAAATTAAGTGAATGTTTTGACCCCAAAGGAACGGGGACCAGAAGGTGTCCATCGCGACCGGGTTCTGCGGGATCACAGTGTATATGTACTCAACGTGGGATTCGAACCCATGGAGAGATGGAAAAGGTATTTCTGTTTGATATACATGCTAAGACATGTTGTGTGGAATAAGTAATAAATATTATTTTAGACCTTGAGTTCTAATGTGGGTGGGTTCTGAATTGATTGTGTTACGCGGGCCTACGAGTCCAAATGTGGTTATGTCACCCAGACCTAAGAGTCTGAGGGATATTATGTAAGTGCAAGTGTGGTGAAGGTACCCGGACCATTAAGTCCGAGGTTACCATGTGAGTATGATATTTTATGTATAATGTGGATATGTTGCCCGGACCATTAAGTCCGAGGTTGGATGTAAAGGATGGTTGGTAATGGAAGTTTTATGGCTATAAGTAATTCCCGTATTCTAATCCAATGATGCGAGGAAATGTGAACTTCGAGGACGAAGTTCTTTTAAGGGGGGTAGATTGAAATACCCCAAACCTTGGTATGTTGTGTAAATGTTAAACTATGGTATTTAAAGGCTAAAAAGTGCCTTAGAAACATAAATGAACCATTTAAACCATGGTAAAACACAATAAAACACTAAGACACGGTTTGAGCAAAAACATGCTCTAAGGTTGGAGTGAACTTGGCTAGGACCCAAAGAGCCTACCAAGACTTGATAATATTTAATTATGACTTTATAAGGCTAATTAAGTCCTTAGGAAACTTTGGTAGACAATGAAACCAAACAAAACACAAATAAATACCTTAAGGTCAATATGGGCTAAAATGTGCTCTAAGCTTGGGATAAATGTGTATAAGACCTAATGGTCATACCTATGCTTTATTTATATGTTAATGAACATATTAAATCGTTTACCAAAGAAAACCAAGCTTGAAAACAAGTTAAAACACAAAATGTGCTTTAAGGAGTCTTAAAGCACGTTTTTGAAAAATTGTCTTGTAAATGAGTTTTGAATGGCTAAATGTCCATCATTACTCTTTAATTAACATGTGTACTATATAGTATCACATTTGGAAGTCTATATCAATGGGAAATCAAAAATTTCACAACAATGTGCCTTGTTTTCATGAATAGTAACTTTTATAGTTAGTTTGTAACATATGTGATCATAAGTAATTAAATTGGCAAATAAAGTCTAAAATACCCCTTGCTACTATTTGGGGCCGGTTTTCTCATAAGGGAATGAGTCATCCCTTTGTTAAATTGATAAGATAGAAATTGATAAAGTAAAACACTATTTACTTTACTTAAATATCTAAACTAACAAACTTATCTTCATTCTCCCTTCCTTCATTTCCCACGTTTCAAGGCTCCCTCAACCTCTCTTCTTTCTTCCATTCACGGTTTGGAATAGTGCTCACCAAAGCTCCACCTTCCATTGGCAATAATTCTTAGCTCACTTAACCAAATCAGAACAAACACCACCATTCTCTTCCTCTCATCAAGCTCTTCATTCCTACCTTCTCAAAACTTCAAGACCATCATTTCGGTGCCATGGAGTTCCACCATTGAAGGAGCTTGAGCTTATATTTTCACATATTATTGTTCTCCTTTGCTTCAAGGTAAGGAAACTCAAAGAAAATCCATGTTTCCTTCATGTTTTCATGTTGACCGAAAATCACCACTAAGGTGTATTTACCTTGCTTTGTTTTAGCTTCATTTGAATCTTCCAAGGGCTAGGAGTCCTCTCTTGATACTCATTCAAGCTCTCTTTCCATTCAAAGGTAAAACAATTACCTTGATGTGTTAAAACAATATATGTAATTAGGGTTTATAATGAGATGGAGCTTAAAGCTTGAAAACTCATTATGATGTTTGTATATGGTTAAGTAGTTGACAAGGAGTGAAATGCCCTACCGGTTTTAAGAGGAAACAAGAAAGAAGTTTGAGTGGAAAAGAGGTAAATGCTATCTCAATGTGGTTTAATGCCTTAGGAGAGATGAGCTTATAATGCTTGCTAAAACTACCTAAAGCAAATGGTGAATGACTTAGTAAGGTGTTCTCAAGGAGACTAGTAAAGGAACATATGTCTTGGTGTGTGTAATTGCAGGTCAAAGGCTTATGTATTGTGGAAATTCAGTGTTTAAGGATTATGCAATTTAAGGGCCTAAGAGCCATGTTATTTAAGGGCCTAAGTGCCAAGCAAGTTTAATTATGCACTATATTGTGATGTAGTGTAAATTTGGTGAAGTTTTGTGAGTGATAGTGTTCTTGATGGATTTGGGTGTTCTTGAGTGTTCAATGGTGAAAACTATGAGCTTTGGAATGATGATGTGCTAAGAGAACCTATGGCAAAATTTGTAAAATGTATAAGGAGTTTAAGTGCTTGAATGAACTTGGGTGAACTAGGAATTGTTAGGAAAGGATACATGCTTTACTAAGGAAGAAAACATGCATTAAGGTGTTCTAAGGTGCTATAAGGATTTAGGCATTGGCTTGGAAGTTCTAGAAATCCAATGAGTGTTTTTAGGGTGTATTAAAGTCTTGGAGGAGTTTGTTTAAGGTTTAGGTAATGTTGATGAATAAGAAGAGAATGATGTTTAGGTAAGGTTTTGAGAAAGGAATTCGAGAAGGTGTGAAAAAGAAGATTTGTTTTGTAAGAAATGATGCTTAAGAGATGATGTTATGAAGGTGAAGAAGCATTTTAGTGTAGTGGTCATTTAAGGTGAAACACCACTTAGAAAACCAAAAGGAAATGTTACAAGTGTTAAGAGATTTGATAAGAAGATTGAGTAACAAGTTGGACCATGTTTTAAGGTGAATCAAAGTGATATTCTAGTATTAGAATATGCCTAAGTTCATGTATGAAGCTTGGGTAATTAAAGGATGAAGATAAGAGGTGAAACAAGACTTGGAAAATGAGGTTCTGGCCCGTCCGAACTACCGTCCGAACGTGGACGTTCGGACGTGCCTGTGTGCGCGTGAGTTTTCTGACCTTCGATTGATGTCCGAACTACCGTCCGAACATGGGAAGTTCGGACACACATAATTCATTCTCTGGTTTGGCTTCGAACGGCGTCCGAACTTGGGAAGTCCGGACGCAAGTTCGGACGTCCACCAATTTGCACCCTTAGAGTCTCGAACGGTGTCCGAACTTGAGAAGTCCGGACACAAGTTCGGACAAGGCGCTGTATGGACCAAAAACATTGTTTAAAGTATGGAAATAGTGTGTAATGATGGGGATTGATGGTTAATGATGTTATGAGGATGTTAAGGACATGTTAGGTGAGTTTTAATGACAATTAAGTGGGTGAAAAGTTGTAATAAAATGTGAAAGTAAAACAAGTTAAAAAGTGAAGTTATGTAACTAAGTTAACGGGGAAAAATTATAAGCATTAGACATTAAATAATCAAGCAACCCCGATGTTGATATAAACACATGTGATGTTAACAGTTGTTCGAGAATTGCTCGAGGAACATAAGTGGACGTGGTAGAATGGACTCCGGTGACAGGTATGGTTTTCTTGCAACCCGTGTCCTACCGGATTACACCGGTTTGTATGCCAATATGTTTTACTGAATGTTGCCACCTTGTAAGATAAAAACATGTAATGAGTTTACAGTAATTCATTTATGTGGCGAATTTGGCCTCCGATACCGTTTAACCTCAAATATGTGTTAAACCTTAGCTAACCAAATCTAGGAACACATGAGTGATCGGTATTCGGAGATGACGGCCCAAACCTTGGGAACGTGCTAACCACGGCTATGTGTGAGTTAGTTGGACATTGTTGTTGTATGCAAGTGTGTGAACCTCCCTTGTGTGCTTAACTCGGTTATGATACCGTATGGTGTGTGGATGTGGTAGGCTCCATAATGGATCTCTAACTACTTATTTATAAGTGTATATGTACTAATGGGGGTGAGGAGTCTGGTTGTTCCGGCCACGCGTGTGATGGACGGGAGTCGATATCATATCCGGTTCGGCTCTCTTGGTGTATGTATAGGTGGTATTCCAATTTGGTTTCTACCTTCCCTTAGCTTATCCAAAGCTAGTTACTGACTCACGTCGGGCCACAGGGGCATACGAATGTTATTTCGGTGTGCTTGGGATCACTATATCCGACACACCTTGGGTATAAGTTAACCGTTCTATATAACTGGACGGTAACGAGGTTGGTAACGAGCTTAACATGGGATTGGCAAAAATCCCTAGGCTCACATGGTATACTAACTATGGTGGAAGGTTCCTTGTGAGAACCGATTTTATGGTGTTACGTAATGTTATGGTGCTATGCAAATTCCCTTGCTATGCTATGGTATATATATATATTGGATGTTTTAAATGAATGCGATGTCATCATGTGTACGTCGAAACAAGAAAGGTGTTGTTATGTTTTATTATGTGAGAAATGAGATATGTTGTATGATATGGAGTGTGTGGATCATGGAAATGAATCCCAGGTTGTGACAAGAGGCGTTTAGGGATAACCCGATTAATGGGTACGTGTCGTTCATTAAGGAAGTAGCTCCGTTTTAGAGGAGAGCCACTCTAAGGTTAAAGGAATCATTGGATGGTTTGTTAAGTATGGATGTGTTGGATATATGTTGAGCCCTATCGTTGGGTGTATGCAAAGTGTTGTGTGTTTATGGAATGTATGCATGATTTAAATATAATCAACTGCATGCTAAGACGACAATTAGTTGCGCGTGGCCCGGTAGCATGTGGGCTGCGGGATTACCATACCAGCAAAGGTGCTGAGCCCCTTGGGGGCCACCCTTTCTCTCCTTTTCTATTTCAGGCACAAGGAGCTGGAAGCCGTTCGAGAGTAGGACGGGGTAGATGTTTATACAGGGGTAGCCATTTAATGGCATAAGCATTGTAGGCGTAGTAAGACCGAAATTGTTATCGGCATTAGTTTGTAAATACTCGGTACAGTGGGAATGTATGTAATAATAAATGTTGGAGACGGAATAAGGATTGTATTGTGTAGTTGCTCGGGAATCTAGTCCATCAGACCGATACAATGTACATGTATTAGCCTTGTTAGCCACGTGGGTGGTTAACGGCGTGTAACACCATTGAATTAAGTAATGTGATGAGTTGAATTTTCCGCTGCAATTTGATGTTATGTGTACGGTGGTAGGTGGGGTGTTACATTGCTTGACATTGTTTCAGGTAAGAACTTCATAACAAGTATCTTGTTCTTATTTTAAAGTAATTGTCTATAGGTTTAGTTTAATGGTTACATATGATTACTGTAGTGCTGGATATACGAGTACTTCCCCAATGTTCAGGCCGCGGCAGCTTGCAGATTGGGATGACACTTCCCCCGCGGCGGCGAAGTGGCCCCGTCACTTGAGGAATGTAATGGATGACGACAGGCTGCGTCACATGAGGGGGCAGCTAGACACGGTGTCCTCCACTGAGGTACGAGTTAGTTAATAGTTGTAGTCGTAAGAAGATGCTTTGTGTCGTATCGTTAAACATTTCTCACAATTTGAATATATGGATTATTTTTTTCCTTAAACTAAATGTAGGTTGAGTGGTTGCCTTTCGGTCACTCTGGTACTACCGTATTGGAGGGGCGCTCCCTGTGGTACTACACCCTGCAGTCCTTGGACGTAGTCGAGCCGTATATGCCTGACTGGTGTCTGTGATGGTTTGGATTCGGCCTGACCATCCCTCCTGAGCCTATCAGACCGACCACCCACTATCGCCCCCGACACGGTAAGAACTACTGGGCTTACGACTACAAGACATTTGTGTGGAGCAACACGCATGGGTCCACCTGGTGCCGGTTTCCTCTAACATGTGCACGCATGCCATGGGACATGGATCGGGACTACATTCATTGGTTCCAATCTCATTCCCACCCTCACGTGTGTCCCCTTGGTGTGGATGATGACCCTAGCATGCAGCCAGAGGATCAACTCTAGGAATTTACATTTTTTTTATTAAATTGTGTTGTTGTTTCAAATTTCTTTAATTACTAACGTGCAACTGCTACTTTATTACAGTATTGGGATGAGTGCGCTCCAAAGATCTTGAGCCTGGCACCAGAAAACAATTAGAGCTGGTCTGACGGTGTGGCCCCCTGGATTGCTGATAGGTTAGAGGAGTGCTTCGACTTGGCCCGGTTTGATGTCAGTAGCACCCCGGCACCGCATACCCGTCATAGAAACGAGAACCGGGCTCGTACTGGCATGGAGTGGTACGTTGTGGGCTATCGCACTAGAGGGCTTAGGCCTATAGGGGAGGTTGTGGAAGCACATGGATGTTGCACGTCGCCGGGGGATGATGAGGGACGTGGTGATGGAAGGGGGTTGTGGGGATGGTGGGGGTGGGTATGGGTATTAGACAGTTCAGGTTTTTGTTGTTGTTTGAACATTGTGTTTCTTGTATGGATGATTAAACTTTGTGATCAACGTATGTATAATATTTTTTTATTCGCTTTTCAAATAATTCATTTTTATTTATGTCATTATGATGCTGATTCATGTTGCAATTCATGTGAACCATTACACCAGTTATGCAGTACGAGGGAAGGTTCCGACGAGGTCCGGGATGGGAAGTGATCGATGCATACATTCAATATCCAAGAAGCGTTAGCCATCTTACATCATCATTAAACCACGTTGTGCGATCACATTTTGATAACTTTCAACTGGACATCTATTCCATTGCCTACCTTAGGATGGACCAAGGTGTATACAACTACTCAGTTTCCAACATACTAACCGATGTAGATGTATGCCTAATGATCTAGAACTATCTAGACCTTGAAGAAATCATTAAAAGAATTAAGATTCCTGTCAAGTATGAGGATGATTCAGAGTTCAAAGACCCCACTATGATACGAGGTAAGGTTGAGGCTGACCATAGAGCAAACATTTCACGCTACAGAGCGGAGGCGGTGAGAGGATGTCCCTAAATTTGATTCATGTAACTACTTTATTATTCTATATCTTTGATTCCAACATGCTTGATTGTTGTACTATCGATGGAGATAGCTCAAAAAATGACTTTTGAAGACAAAATGATTAGAAAATTTAGTCTCTTTTTCAGTTGATTCCGCAGAACACTCCATCACCTGTACAATGTCATGCTATAGAAAACAATGAACTTTTCCAAACATTCATCTATAGTTTTTCAATTGATTTTGTAGAACACTCCATCATGTGTACAATGTCATCCTATAGAAAACAATGAACTTTTCCAAACATTCAACTCTAGTTTTTTTATTTGATTTTACAGAACACTCCATCACCTGTACAATGTCATGCTCTAAGTAAATGTCAAACAAATTGTAGCTTGTACACTTTACGTTGATTGAGATCGGTGCCCTCAATAAGAACTATGTATTTATAAATGTCAAACGGATTGCAGCTTGTACAATTTACGGATGAACAATATAAAAGAGTGAATGAGATTGGTTTGCCAATGGAGATAGCTCAAAAAATGACTTTCGAAGACAAAGTCAATGTCACTGAAAGTTATAGACTTGTGTCAGTCAGCCATCTACAAACGCTTGGATAGAGAAGATGAGAACTCTGTTTGTAAGCAAAGGATAATATTTCTCTTCTCGCACTGTGATCACTGGTGAACAATATAAAAGGGTGAACGCGATTGGTTTACCGATGGAGATAGACAATTTCGATAAAATAAAATACATTCTTCTTTAACGTAAATGAAATTAGTGGAAGTGATTGGCAATTTCGAACAAGAAGTCGACTAAATTCCAATAAGGTTGACTGTTTTACTATCATACAAGTAGTTTATTGCATTTCAACACACTTGATTGTTGTTTTGTCTAACAAGAAGTCGATTAAATTCAACAATTTCCTCGTCTTTAAGGTCGTTAAAGATGAGCAATTTCTTAGTAACAATAATGTATATGTAAATGTCAAATAGATTGCAGTTTGTACACTTCACGTTGATTGAGATCAGTGCTTTGAAATATGTCATGTACATCTAACTATTTCATTGGTTAATTATAATATTTACAACTACATTTACAAAAAACTTCCCAACAAACAATATGGCTCACTCATCTTCTAAATCAATGCCACTTCCCAGTTCGGCCGAAGGAAATGTAACTAGTGCTCGCGCCGAGTTGTGTACGGAGATGCATAATGTGCAACCTCGGGATCACGCCATTTTCTCCACATAGGATTCAGACACGGGATAGGGAAAGCATCGACTATCTATACTCGGACGAAATGACATTGGTTGTTGACCAAAGCAATACAGACCTCTGCTGCTGGGTGCGTCAACTAATGAACATCACGTAACAGGAGTCCCATCAAGCCTCCTCCCATATGACCTCCGCTTGGTGCAAAACTAATAATAACTATGTTGTACACCATGCACAATATAAGCCTAATATCTAGAAATTCCGTCCAATGCTCCATGGGTGCAAACATATCTCCAAACCAGTCCAGACGTGCATACTGTCTATCGTACCAGTCCCATTCTGCTCTCGCCAATCACTAGTCTGATCTACAGCTCAGCTCATCCATGCATGCACGTCTAGCCATTTTCCATTGAGTTTCATCATTGTACACCTAATCGGTGATAGCTCGAAAACCACAGTTTCCATCACCCCGTATCTCCCTATAAACTATAATGTAACCAAGCAATAACGGACTAAACTCGTCCCAATATGGAGAGGAATTCAAGGGTGTGCATGTGTGATCAAGCACCGGTGACCATCGATGTGACAGATTTTGTTGCATTATCGAGCCTTCTCCAGTTTGACTTTGTCGCCCATATGACCATTGCTACGATTGACTGTGTTTCATCGACGGCCCACGTACAGTTTGGCTTTTTTTTGTGCGGGAAAGCGTCGTTGAGATTGGCTTCGTTGCATCGGCGGGACACGATTCCCGGGACCAAATTGTTCGTGCTCAGACTTGTTCCTAGTGTTAGGCCATTTCTATTGCGGCCTTCCCTTAGGCACCTTCACCTCTGGTGGCTATAATCCAATAGGATCATTTATGGGCTCCTAGAGTGGCTTGCACGCATTGAATGCTTGTTCGATTGATGTAGGATCAAAACAATAAGACAATTCCTTATACCAGAGACTAACACACGAGAGTTGTTCCTTAGTGGTGTACGAATCTTCACACGTTTGCCGAGGTGCAGCGAACTCGTGTTGATGGTAATACCTAAGTGTCCGCCATAAAATGTGGACTTCTTTAACTGGTAAATTCTGGCAGGCCATAACGTACTGATACATACGATATGCGCATGATAATTTCATCTTCAAAGTAAATGTACAAACATCTTGAGATGAAAGTGTGTGATCATTATCATAGTTACCGCTTCTCATCTCCTTCTGAAGTAATTTCATGCATTTAAGGCTCACCTGACCTAAAATACCCCGTAATTAAAAACAGTGATTAATTAGTCTAATTATATTTTTAAAGGATTAATTACACTTAAATAAATACGAGGGAAAAAATCCCGAAGAAAACGGACCTTTAAAATGGGTTAAAAGCATAAACGAACCTTAAAGCGCGTTTTTCGAGGAAACTGGGAAAACGTGACTTTAAGCGGGTCAAATAGACTCGTAACAGTTTTGGCCAACTAAATAATCATTAATAAATATTAGTGAAGCTTTAGAACCAAGAAAATTAATTAAACGAGAAAATTCCGTAAAACGGGTTCCGGTTAGTGAGAACTGTAACAACCGGGAAGTTGTGGGGTGAGAGTGCAAATAAACAAACTAAGTGTGTCCACTTTGCAAATAAAAATAAAAAATTGTGATTGTGTGTGTAGGTAGGGGCGGCCAGCTCTCTCTCCCATTCTCTTTATTTCTCCCTTATTTGCTAAAGGACAAGACTATTAAGTAAAAAGCAAAAAAATAGACTCTCTCTCCTCACTCCCCTCTTCCTCTCACGCATCCCCCTCCCTCTCTTTCTCTATTTCTCTGAATTCTCTCCTTGCTCCTGCGACAGCCATGGAGAACTAGAGGAGCTCACCCAACTTCTTCCTTCTCTCCTCTCTTTGAGCACTCAAACCTTCTCCAAATCCAATAAAAATTATACCATTGCAACCCCCTTGCAAAGGAGAACATTTTCATCCTTTCAAAAATCGAAAACAACCACTTTCATTTCGGTGGGTATTCTCCATTTGAAGATTCAAGTCCACCATTAGAAGCAGCTTCACCTCCTTATCATCTTGAGGTAAAAAGAAGTTTGAAAATCCATTATTTCTAGCCCTTGTTTGCATTATAAGAAATTTCAGTTTTTGAACTCTTGGTTCCTTGTTGCTTCAGCCGATTTTGGCTTCTCCTTGGGCTAGGAATATTGTTCTCTTGCTAGTCAAGAACTTCATTCATCCGTTGAAAGGTAATACCCTTGTCTAAACCCTAAAACATTTAAATTCTAGGGTTAGAGTAAAAATGAATGCTAAATGGTTAGTGTGTATTGGTATGGTGGTTGTAGCATTGTGTACTGTGTGAAGAAGAACAAAGGAGGAGGAAAAGAGGAGAAGGAAAGGAAAGAAAGAAAAACTAACAAGACAAGGTAAATACCCTTGCCTTGAATTAGTTTTGTATATTGTGTTGTAACAGTTTTTGAGTATCAAAAACAAGTAATGTATTTGAGTAATGAGTAGTAGTAATGTAGTAGTGTATTGGAGAAGAGAATGTAACAGTTTTGAAGTCTTTTAAATGAGTTTTAAAAGCTTGGGAAAACCTTGGGTAGTATGTGTATATGTGCAGGAATTTTTATGTTGTTGTAGTAGTGTTGAATTGTGAGTATAATGTATTGTATAAACAGGTTGTGAGAATGAGAATATGTGAGCTGAAATAATGTGTGGAGAAAGCTAAAAATACAGGGGAGACTATGTCAAATTTTGTGTAGGAATGAGAGGACTTAAGTGTTTAAGAAGAGGAAGTAACCTAGGTGATAACTAGGTGTATTTGAGGAGTGTTTAGTACTTTGGAAACAGATTTGAAAAGAGTGTAGGTAATGTGAAGATATAGGATGCAAAGTAATGTATTTTGGATACTAGGAGTAGCATTAGTTGAGGAAGTAATGGAGGTTAGAAGTTGAGTGAAAAATCTGTAGCATAAGAAGGAAAACAAAAATCTGTAGCATAAGTGAAATGGAAACTAGTATAAGTGTGGAAAAGAAGTGAGGAAAGATTGTGTAAGTGAATGTAGGAATTGAGTAGTAAGTTTGGTGGATGAACCAAGGTGATTTAGAGGGCTTAATTAGTGCTAAATCATGTGGGGAAGTATTGGTAAAGATTGGGGAAACAATGGGTAAAGAAAACACCCAAAAACAGATTTTAAAACTGAAATACTGGGCCGGACCGGACTTGCGACCGGACTTGCAAGTTCGGTCGAGCCCAGATTTACAAAGACGGGAAACCTTCTGGAATCGACCGACCTTGCGACCGGACTTGCAAGTTCGGTCGGACCAGAAAATTCTTCCGTCTGGAACCTTCTGGAATGGACCGAACTTGCGACCGGACTTGCAAGTTCGGTCGGGCGGAAAAATTCCCGTAATGCAAGCTACTGGAAAGGACCGACCTTGCGACTGGACTTGCAAGGTCGGTCGGGCTAAAATTTTCAAATACGAAACTTACTGGATTGGACCGACCTTGGACCGGACTTGCAAGGTCGGTCGGCCCTGGAATTTTCACACGATGTGGCCTACTGGAATGGACCGGACTTGCAAGGTCGGTCGCAAGTCCGGTCGAGTAAAAAAAATGTTTTAATTATATGATTATAGTAATCATATATACATGTATATATGCCTATATACACATATGCATATATATGTAGTAATACACCATTAATGAAGTAGTAATGGTAAGAAAGTAAGTAAATGAGTAAGGAAGCAAGCTTACGAAGTAATAAGGAAAAGAATGGTTTTATAACCAAGTATGAATGTAAAGGAGTAGTAAGTAAACATTGAGAATATCAATGAAGGAGTAAGTTAGATCAATAATAGACCATTGATCATACTACTTCATGTATGTATAGGAATCAAATAGTTGATCCTCGAAGGAGCCGGTAGTACGAATACCACGGTGAATGGTATGATTTCTTCATGCCCTGTATCCTAACTTGGTTACCCCGATTTGTGTGCTTATGTGATCACCAATAAGATAAATGCACGAATCGGACTTATATTGCACTTAACTGTGTTTGAACTATTTCGTTCTTATTGAATCTTCTTGAACATTTAGTTTGTATAGTTCATGAAATGTATGAATGGAAATGAAGTGTATGTGTAAGTATGAGTACTTGTGTATTGTATGTATGTATGGAAAGTAAGTATGAACTTCTACTAATTCCTAACGATCTAACTCCTAACATGAGTAATCAGTAAAATGGAATGAGTAGAAGCCCGATATAGTTTCGGCCACGCGTGAGGATAAGGAGACACAAGAGGTTGGATCCGAATCCTGGCTATAATCTTTTCCATGGACCAATCCCCTTGAATGGGTAGCATCCTGGATTAGTGGGCCACCCTAAAGCCCGGTGGTGGGATGTAGTAATCCCTGCCCGGAGGTCATACCGACTTAACTGGAAGTAAAGTATGTAAGAAGTAAGTATTGTATTTGTATTGGTCTTGACTATTGTAAGTCATTGACCCGGAGTAAACAAGTATTGAACACCCAATTAACCCGGGTGTGTAATGAGGCTAACAAGACCTTGGTATGTATTGGAGAACTGTATCTCCGTAATACGGTGAATATGGTAAGTATGGACGGTTGACTTGAATTGTCTTCCTGGTATGTATTGTATGTATGTATGCCTTGTGAAATGAATGTATTGAATTGCATTGTATAAAGCATGTATGTATGTATGAATGAAACGAACCACATGTATTCGACCAATTAGTTGGCGTACCCTCGCTAGTACGCGGGGTATGCGGTTATCATATTCAGCGTAAGCTGACCCCCTCGGGGGAATGTTTTTACTCCACAGGTTCCCGCGAGGCATGAAGGTAGAGTAAGGACCGGATGTAATTCTTTTTGGTAGTTAGTAGGATTGGGATGGTGTACCGAGTTGTACACGGCTAAGGCCTTTTTGAGTAGCCGGTGTACCATGTGGTACACCTTTTTGGATAATGAACTCTTAATTAGATAGTAAGGAGAGGATGTATAGACTCTTCATTTTTGGGAAGTAGTCTTGGAATGTAATTCATATTTTCGGTATACTCGGTAATCAAATGTAAGTAAGTATTTGGTATTGTAAGTAAGTAGTATGTATTCAATTATTCTAATCATCAGACCGACACGGTAAGTAGTAGTAGCCTTGTTAACCTTGGATGGTTAACGGCGTTGTATCACCCGCCGGGAGTAGGTAAGTATTCCGCTGCGAGTAAGGTAATTATGGGTATGATTAGAGGATGAATAATGGAAGGATTAGCGGTTGGGGTGTTACATGACCAATCAGAAACAAAAAGGGGACTTGTTGGTCTTCCAAAACTCTTTTGTCAAGGAAAAACTCAAAGTCTTGTTTTATGTGAAAGTGTTAGCCTTCAATGAATCTGTGTATGCTGTCGAAGGTTGTATCTAAAATATAATAAGAAATATTGATATAGAAAGAAACATAACTACTTTTTAAAAGTTAAATAAATTTCCAATAATTTCATGTATAAATGATGGGAAAACAGACCACTTTTGAGTGGTCCATCTTTTTACGGTCCGGAATAGACGGATAAAATCTTGAACACTTCGAGATGGTCCTTTTTTCATCAATTACAAATAGGGTGACAATTCTGACCCAACTCGAACGCCCTCCCCAAAATAGACTAGATTTTTGACCAATTTGATTTTTTGGTCGGGTTTGACATACCCATTATTTTCTTTGATTGGGTAAGGGTGAACTCAACCCAAACCGTTATCAATAATTTATTGTAGAAAAAATACAATTGGGCCCGTTTGTGGACAACTGTCAGATGCAACTGTCAAAATAAAGTTGAAGATAAATGAAGAGACCGACATTGAAATTGATGGTAGTTGTTAGATCGGCATTTGGATGTAGCATATGAATAAAATAGAGGAGAAATTGTAGGACCCATACTGAAATAAATACAAAACGGTATTTCAAACGTGAAATACCCCAAAATTTAAAGCAGTGATTAATTAGGCTATTGAAGGTTTTGGAAGCTTAATTATGCCTAAATAAACATGAGGGAACAAATCCCGAAGAAAACGGATCCTTAAAACGGGTTAAAAACATAAACGAACCTTAAGACACGTTTTTCAAGAAAACCGGGAAAATGTGACTTTAAGCGGGTTAAATAGACCCGTAATAATTTTAGTCAATCAAATAGTCATTATTAAATATTAATGAAGGTTTAGAACCTATAAAATTAATTAAACGAGAAAATTCCGGAAAACGGGTTCCGGTGAGTGAATAGTGCAAAAACGAGAAGTTGTGGGGTGTTACGTGTAAATAAGCAAAACTAACTCTCCCCTTTGTAAATAAATATCAGAAGTTTAATAGTGTGTGTGGGTGTGTCTCGTTTCCAGCCCCCACTCCCCTCTCTTTTATTTCTTCCTAATGCACTAGAGGACAAAAGAGTAAATTAGAAAGTACAAAATGAAAAAAATGAGTCTCTCTCCTAACTCCCCCATTCCTCCAACGGTTTCCCTCCTTCCTTCTGAATTTTCTTCCTCCTCCAGCCCTCTAATGGCGATTTCACACTCCCTCACCAGCTCCTCCATTCTCTTCCATTTTTGAAAGCCGAAACCAACTCAAAATTTCATAAAAATTACACCATTGAACTCCTCTTCTCTTGGGCATAATTTTCCACCTTTTAAAAGTTGAAAATCTCCATCTTCATCACCATGGATGTAGCCCATTTTGGAGCTTGAAGAACACCATTGTGACCCCATCCATCTCTACATTGTTCTAATGTAAAAATAGTCCTAAAAGTCCATCTTTTTCCTGCTTTTCTTTGCAAATGAAAATCCAATTGAGCCTTACTTTTCTACCCCTTCCAGCCGGTTTTGGTTGGTCATCTTGGAGCTGGAAGTTTTGCCTCTTTTCTGTCCAAAAGTCCCACTAAGGAACACAAGGTAATACCCCCTCATAAACCTTAACATGTATTAAGTTCTAGGTTAGTTTAAGGATGAGTTTCTAAGTTAGTATTGGTATGTGTGGGTGGCTGTAGCATTTCCAAATTGGTGAGGAAAGAACAAGAATAAGAAACAAATAAAAAAGTAAGAAGGAAGAAGAAAGGAGAAAGGAAGGGGGAAAGAAAAACTTGAAATTCTAAGGTAAATGCACTTACCTTGAGCTAGGTTTGTATGCCCTTTTGTAACAGATTTTATTGTTTGAAATGATGACTTTATAGTGCTTTGATAATGGTTTATGTTGTGGTATAATGAGGAAAAAAGTTAAGCTGTTTTAGAGTTGTTTGATTGATGATTAAAAGCTTGGAAACACTACGAGAAATAAATGATGTTGTGCAGGAAAAATATGTGAGTTTATTGGATTAAATGTGTGCTGCTAAAATACCTTGAGGATGTGGTTAGTTAATGATATTAGGAACTGAAAAATCATGATTTGGTAATGTCTAGAAATGTAGGGAAACTATTGCCAATTTTCTGTAGCAAGTTAGGTGACTTAAGTGTTTAAATGGGTAAAAACAACCTAGAGAACTAGTTGTGTTTTATGATTCAACTTGAGTAGTTAAATACTTAGGAAACTAAGTTAAAATTGAGTATATGGATGAGTAGGTGGAAGAAGGAAAAATAATACAAGAGATAAGCTAGGTGGGCATTAAAAGTGAAACATTTGGTTAGGAAGCAAATAAGAAACAAAAACTACACTTAGGTGTTCTAGGAAATCTAAGAAAAATGGTGTAAACTAACCAAGATTTGATTAGGTGATTTAGTAAATGATTAGGAGGGTTTAGAGTGTCAAAATGTTGATTAAAACATGTGTGGATGTTAGGGAAAAGATTAGGGAAGAAATGGGTAATAGAAGGGAGCTGAAACAAAGGCAAATAATGAATTCTGGCTTCGACCGACCCAGGCGTTTGAGTCAGTCGTGGGTCGGTCGAGCCAAAACCTTCAAACCGTGAGCCTTCTGACTTCGACCGACCCAGGCGTTTGTGTCGTTCGTGGGTCGGTCGGACTAAAACTTTCAAACTGGGTGCCTACTGACTTCGACCGACCTAGAAGGTTGAGTCGGTCGTGGGTCGGTCGAGTCAAGACTTCCAAGCCCGCAACCTACTGACTTCGACCGACCCAGGGGAGTTGGGTCGGTCAGGTCAAGACAGTGGGTCGGTCGGACAAAAAAAAGAGAATATAGTAATCACATATGTATATGTGTACATGTATATAAGTGGCATTAGTAGAATACCATTGATAGAGTAATAATGGTAAGAAAATATGCATATAAGTAAGAAAACAAGCTTGAGGAATAAAAGAAGTAAATGACCCGTGTGATTAAGGTGTGATTAGCAGGGAGCACTTAAAGATAAAACAAGTTAGGTTAAGTGTAGATACTTACCCGTTCGATGTCATGTGTTATAGGATTCGAATAGTCGAATTCCAAAGAAGAGTCGGTGAACCGAAAGCGTCGGTGAACAGTATGATTTTCTCATGCCCTGTATGCTAATGAGGTTACCTCGGCTTGTTTGTTTGTGTGTTTATGTGCAAACAGCTAAACAAGATAAAAGCATGTAATTGGTTTATTGCACTTTCCAACATATTGTGATTACTATGCCTTTTTTGATTTGCGGTTGAACTTGGAAGTTATGTTGAATTGTTGAAAGTGTTTGGTTGATTGATTGTGAAGGCTTGATTGATAGTTTTTGGGCTTCTCACTAACTCCCTAACCATCTAACACTCTAACCTTGAGAATTGAGTAATTAGGAGAAATTGAGAAGTCCGATATAGTTTCGGCCACGTGTGAGGATGAGGTAACAAGAGAGATTGTTAACCGATTCCTGGCTATAATCTTTTCCATGGTCCAAACCCCTTAAATGGGTAGCAACCTGGTTAAGTGGGCCAACCTTAAGCCTGGTGGTGGGATAGTCTTGTCCCTGCCTGGAGGTCATACCGACTTGACTTGAGAATTGATCAGAGAAGGAAATTGATTGAGGAGGATCTTGACTTGTGTGAGTTACTGATCTTGAGTAATGAGATAATGGCATCTGATTAACCCGGATGGTAAGTGGGCTAACCATTTGTGAAGTTTGATTGAGTTGTGGACATTGATTGATGATTATGAGATATGTGCTAGTTTGATTGGTATGCCTTGTATTGAATGTTGCCATGCATGCTTATGTATTCAATTATCTTAGCATTTTGTTTATTATAAAACGAACCACATGTTGGCGACCAATTAGTTGGCGTACCCCCGCTAGCACGCGGGGTATGCGAAAGTCATATGCAACTTTTGCTGAGCCCCTTGGGGCACTTTTTTTTATTACAGGTACTAGAAATGGTTGATGGTCGGAGAATGACCCGGATGCTCCTTTTGATGGGCTAGTTATTTTGATTGGTGTACCGAGTTGTACACGGTTAGAAACTTGTAGTCGGTGTACCATGGGGTACAACCTTTTGGATTTGGAATTGTAAAAACTTGAATTACGGATAGTTGTAAACACTTAGCACTTTTGATAGATTCGTGAAAGGTTGTAATTTGTGAATTAACTCTTAGCGCTCGGTAATCGCCTTGGGGTATTGTTGTGAGGAACAGGATGTAAGTATTGTTGGAGTTTGTTTAAAGCTTGATTGTTGGTAACTCGGTATTTTTTTCTATCAGACCGATATTATTTGTATTTGAAGCCTTGCTAGTCGTATGGGCGGCTAGCGGCGTGTATCACCCGCCGTTTAGTTTGGTTAACCCGCTGCAATTAGATTAGAGACCGTGATGATTAGACTATAATTAGGAGATTAGCGGTAGGGGTGTTACAAAAAGTGGTATCAGAGCGAAGTGTCGCTCTGATAGCCAAGAATTACCGAGTGTAGTGATTACCGAGTTAGGATTACAAACCGTTTTACAATGGAGAAGTAGGAACCTAACCTTGAATGACCGTAATCATTACGGAAACCCCTTAACGTCTGAAACGACGATACAACTACTTAAATCCAAGACCACCTGGTCACAGAACCTAATGTAAATCATTAATTCTTCAGATGTCAGGTGGAGGACGCAGTAGTGGCTGAGGCCGTGGAGGGTCTACTGAGGGACCCGGCGCCCAGACGATAGCTGAAATCGTCGCCGCCACGGTAGCGCAGATGCTACCACAAGTTATCGCGGCGGTTCAACAGACTCAGTAAGATAAACAATACCAGCAGCAACAACAGCCTGACCCACCGCAACCCCGTGAAGTAAATTGGGTAAAGGCCATCGCAGATCTCCGACCTCCCTGCTTCAGAGGCGAGAGCGACCCCGCCAAGCTGGAAGCCTACATCTCTAAGATGGAGACAGCATTTGAAACTCTCGAAGCTCCTGCTGGAGTTCGAGTGAGAATAGTCGCTTACTACCTCAATAATGCTGCTATGGATTGGTGGAAACTCGTCAAGGCCGAGTACACCGCCGATCCCACATTTGATTGGGAAGCCTTCACTTCACTCCTTCAATCTAAATACTACCCCGAACATGTCAAGACTAAGAAGCACTTGGAGCTTGACGCTTTGAAGATGACGATAAGATGACCGTCGACAAATACTATACCAAGTTCACCTCCATCCTCCGACTACTACCCGACCTTGGGTACACCGGGCAGGTGTTGGTCGACCGCTTCTATGGCGGCCTGAGCCATCACATCCAGTATGGCATGGGTTACATCCGTTTTACCTCTCTCCAGGTAAACATCGGTTTGAACCCTTAAAGCCATTGTCAATATGAATTAGTATCTTGTTATGCAAAGAATAACACCTATCGTCCTGAATCTTCAAGAGTGTTACCATGCCGCATCAAGAGTTGAAATCACCGTCCAACTGAGGGACAAAGAGAACGCGCTAAAGCGCAAATCTAACACCAAGAATGCTAGCTCAGAGGAGTAGCATCAGAACAAAGGTTGGAAAAAGAAGAAAGGAAAGCACTTCCACTAAAACCAGAAGAACACCCCCACAGAAAGCAGCGCCCATGCTGAGAAGGGCAAGGCAGCTGAGCAGTTGCAGCTAGCCTACCCTGCACCAGTGGCCGCTAAACCACTGAGATCTCACCCGCTTAAGGGTAAGACTCCGAACTAAAACTATACATATGTGAATCAGTATTACCACACCGGATATTGCTAACACTCAAACCTCAGGTTCTGGTTCCGACTACGGTAAGGCCCACTCTGGAGGCCGGTACTACAACTGCAGGATCTGAAGGAAGAACCACCCCGGAGTTGATTGCCAAGGGAATGAGGTGAGATGCTACGAGTGTAGTCAAATGGGTCACCGTTCCTTCGAGTGCCCGAACAAGTCCAAGCCCAAGGGAAATTTCCAAGGCTACAAACAAAGAGAAGGCAAGGAGGTTGCATCCGGTGATGCACAAGCCCAGTAGACCTCACAAGGACAGGGGTCCCGTGGTGCTCAGAAGGGCGCACCCCAGAGGCAGCCGGCCTTGCACATCATAGATCAAGACGGGACCGGTATCTCGATCGGCTTAGGTAATTTCGAACAGCTTTGATCCTTGAGAGCATGCCTAAATGTTTTAATTACTTGCATGAGTAAATGTTTGAATAACATAGAAATTCTAGTACGAAGTGAGCATGAACCAAACTAGTTTAAAGCTAGAACTCACGTTAGATGAAATTTTCAACCATAGGAACTTTCCATATCTGTTACCCAATCCCTTCAAACCCACTCCCCTAAGAAGTCGACATCACCACTCACCACATCACCTGAAATACCCCTAACCTTTAAATAATTAAATAAAGGTAAATAAGTATTATTTAGGGGATTATTAAATCCCTAAGAAAGCATATAAACACTTAGGCGTTAAAAATGCACCTAAACTCCTTAAGGTCAAAAACGAGCGTTAAAGCCCGACCTTAAGCTAACCAAGTTATATAAGCTATAAACTCATACCAAGTCAACCAAGGATCATTATATGACCCTTAGAGCGCAGGAACTCTTCCAAAATTGAGTAAAAATACAAAATGCCCGGGAGTTCCCTTAAGGGCTCGAAAGTCCCGAAAGTCCCGAAAATACTTTATAGGATGAAGTAAAGCATTACACTTCATTCCAAATACACCATAACACTTTATTAAACATATAAGATGAAGTCATCACGCCAAATTCTCAGTTAAACGCAAAGTGCTAGGAGATGCCCGATGGGGGCCCCATAAACCCTCAGAAATGCCCCGGAGGAGTGCCGAGGTAGCACGAACTCCTATATAATTCATTCTTAGAGTTCCTAACATAATTATTCATAATTATAAGGAGAATTCTATAGCTACTTTTTCAAAAATAAATAAAGTGCTCGGGGGAAATTCTTAACGCTCCTACTTTGCCCAAGGAGTGTCCCGATAGCCAGAAATTATGTCATGAGTTGATATAACCCCATATAACTCAATGTAACACCTTAATATATCATTATTGACTATAAACAATGTTTATAAACACTTGGAACTCATAGCGACTACTTATTTTCCAGAATATCCTTAATGTACAAAACGCACCTTCGGGTGTCATAAAAACGCGTTCTACGCTATTACCTTGAATATTTTGAGGAGCCACGAGTTGGGAATCTTAAATGGGGAGGAATTTACTATCTAAATCAATTAAATCTAGTGCTAAACACATATCACAAACATGGCCGATTTTGAGATCAAAATGTACTATAAAAACAGTATTTTCCTTAGAAACTTTCATCCTTTACTTTAGTATAAATGTACCAATTAAATGTTGTAACTTATAACATGTTACAATATGGTCTTAATACAATATAGTGTGACAGGAATCAAATTAAAAATCAGTCCCACCTGGTCCCTATTGTGGGCGTCTTTTAGGGTGTTTTTGGACTAGTTTTTGCTTTTAAATTGTCTAGTAGACATGGTGACTTATCCTTGCACACACCATGTGATATTATGTCAAAGGAAGCTCAGTCAAATGAGACTAACACTACCAATTCCTGAAAGAAACAACAAGGAGAATAAGTTAGGCAAGTAATGAAATTAAATACATAAAGCTAGATGATCTACTTTTGCACATGTTACTACTAGTATAATACATGATAATTGAGCAGCTCCTACAGCGTGTGGCTGCCGATAACATGCAAGGGAAAGGGGAGTATGATTGCTACATAATTAGTCAAATAAAACATCCACCTAACTAAGCATGTGCCTATGTCTAATATTGACAAAAATCAATTGCCTACCAATACACAACATTACCGAAAAGGAGTAAGAAAATGAAGTTTGATTGCCTTATAAAAATTAAACTAAGACATCTACCAACCTAGGCATGTTCTCATGTCTTCCATAAACAAAAATCAGTAGCCTATCTACACCAATACTACCATAAACAAACAAGGAGAAATTAGCATTTAAATTGCTAAAGTATTACCTTGCCTACCTTGCCTTTGTCATCTAGTTCAAGTTGTCAAACAAGGCCATTCTCCTTCCTTATCAATCAGCCGAAAGTTAGCTTCAATTAAGGGATTTATGGAGCCAATAACCAAATGAATAAACTAATGAAAAGATTAGTCAAATTTGACATTAATTTATCAAAAGAGAAATCCTTTCAATTTCCATTCTCTTAAGCCTTACGTGAGCTAGTCTCTCATTTGCCCATCCTTCACCAAATTGGTAAGCCTTCCTACTCTCTCTTTCTTTCTTCCTTTGCTAGTTTATTCCTTAGAGCTTCAAAGCTTCATTAATGGTGTATTAAGTTCTAACACCATTCTTATGTAATTTTCCTAGTTAAATCTACTAAGTCTTGAAGCAAGAATCATCCTAGCAACTATCCAAGATTTCGCCAAGCTTAAGTGTTCCAAGGAGGTACCTTGATTCAACAACAACACAAGGAACAACAAGATCAAATTAAGGTATATTTTCATGTTGAAAATCCTAAATAAATTCCTTAAGCTATGTCCGATAATTTAGAACTTCTAAACCTATGTTCTCTTCGTCATTTCGTGAAGGAAACTTGGATCTACAATCATCCCAAGGTGTACCAAAAATTCCTTGAAAAATACCTAAGGTAAACTCTTGTAAAACTACTCCAAATCCTACTTATAAATCCTTGTTGGAAGTCTAACACTTGGATCTCCTAAAAGTTCTTCAACAAAATACCATTGGAGGAGCTTGGAATTCAAGGAGAAATCAAGTACAAGAATTATCTTGATTTAAGGAGAAAGTTTCTATAATTAAGTTTATTAAGTTTAAGTTTGATTTAAGCTTCAAACATTGGTATAAAAATTATGTATAAGCCTTGGTAATATTAAGGCCGAAATATTATGGGTTATAATGTCAAGAAAATAATTTATAACATACAAGGTAAGATTATTAACTTAAGGTATAGATTTGTGTCACAAAAATTAATTTAGGGAAAATTACATCACCCACCCATGACGTTTGGCGAAATTACACAGCCCACCCACGAGGTTTCAAAAATTACTTTGCCCACCCATGTGGTTTCCACAATTTTACATCCAGTAACTTTTCTAATATTTGATCAACTTAAAAGATGGTTAAATGATATCCAAATTTGATGAAACTTTATATGGATGATATTAAAGTGTTAATTTTGGTAAAACGTGAAATCCAATATTTTTAAGCTCATATATGATCCGTGGGACCCGATGAACGTGTCTCATGTTTCATTGGGTCCCACAGGTCATATATGACCTTAAAAAACTTTGGATTTGGCATTGAACAAAAATATAACACCTTAGCATCGTCCATGTAAAGTTTCATCAAATTTGGATATCATTTAACCATCTTTTAAGTTGATCAAATATTAGAAAAGTTGCTGGATGTAAAATTGTGGAAACCACATGGGTGGGCAAAGTAATTTTTGAAACCTCGTGGGTGGGCTGTGTAATTTCGCCAAACATCATGGGTGGGCGATGTAATTTTCCCATTAATTTATGATACATATATATAGGCCGAAATATCTAAGAGTTAAATGTTCTATTTTGAGTTTATAATCATTCTAAGTCATTAGCATAATTTTTAGAAGTGTTATATGGCTTATATACATTTATATATACTTATTATAAGATTTAAACCAAGTTTTGAAACCATATGGTAAAATAATGTTACAACCGAGAACATAATGGGTTAATTGGTGATTTTTGAAGTATATAAGTATATTAACTTATATTATAAATTTTGGGAGTATTAAAAATAGCTACAAGTATTTAAATGGCTAGTTTATTAAGCTATGTGGCTAAAAATGTAAATTTTGAAAAGATTGGGGTATTACAAACAATTGCCGAGAGCTAAAAGGGTTATTTGGCATAATTATGATATAATATATGGTAAGAATTAATAGTATGAATTTTGGTGAATTTAAATAAGTGTTTAAGTGTTAAAATAACATTTTATAAAGTTTTGGGGCTATTTTGTAATTTATGGAAAGTTTAGAGTGTAACCGAGATTACCTATGAATTTTTGGGTATATTAAAGTAATAATTATGAAATTAAGTCTTGGTCAAAGTGTTGACCAAAAACTTTGGGTTAAAATGATTTATGACATAAAATATTAAGTTTATAAAAGTTTAGGAGTGAATATGTAATTTATAAGAATTAATATGTGAAACCGAATTAGACATGGGGCGGAAATGCAATTTATAAAAGTATATGGGTCATTTCGGTTAATTAAAAGAATTTAATATTAAAACTATAGTTTATAAGTTAATATGTAACTTATATAAAGTGTTGGGGTTAAAATGTAAATATGGGAAATATATGTTGGAACCGAAAGTATATGGGATTAAATAGTAATTTATAAAAGTAAGAATATTTGGTTTGTAATTACCGAAAGTTTAAAGTGGGTAATTAGTAATTTACAAAAGTTAATGTGTCCAAAATATAAATACCGAAATTATAAGGTTAGTTTTGTAATTAAATAAAGAAAGGAATTAAAACTCGGTAATATAATGTATTATAGTATATTATGGAGTATAATGTAAAGTTTATAAAATAATTTTGGTTATAATAAAAATAACCAAATGGTGTAATATAAAGAATAAGTGGAAACAATTATGAGTATATAACTAAAGCAATAGAAATATACTACAAGGTAGAAATTCATTATCACATGTAGTTATCACATGAAATAACGAACTGTTAAACTACTTAGAACCACTGTAAAATAACAGGGGAAAATAAAGAACATACGGGGTTAGTATACTACGAGTATTAGTTCTACAGTGACAATACTGTAATACTTAGTGAATAGTTGTATTAACGTTACCCGGTATTGCCTGTAAATATAACAGCGTACGGGGAGGAACTACTAAAGCGTGAATTGTCAAGCTAGCAGTTATCACGGTGAACGGTATGTTAATTGTGTGGTCTGAATGTCCTAAGGATTTTCCTGAGGTCCAGACGTTGTGTGATTAAATGTTAAGAGCGATATCTGTGATTTATGTACATTATCTTGTATAACGTATTGCTCGACACTATTGCGTTTTATTTAACGCGAACGTCTTATGACTGGAAGTTTATACATCTAAACTGGAATAAGACAAAATGACCATTAGGTGTTATAAGAACCTAACTGATGGTCGACTGTTATAGTCTTAACTCAAGGATTGGATACTATGTCACTGACAAAAGGGCTAACTTATAAAGAGAGGAATCCAGACTGTTTCAACTTTCTGGTTGCGCATCGTGATCACTACGAGGGACTACTAAGGAAAGTCTCTCAAGGGAATCCATCAGTCACATTCGATGATGGCGGAGGACACTACCGTTGGTGCACAGGCTTCGGCCAAATCAGATGTCTTTAAGGTAAATAATTATCCAGGGCCATAAGGTCAGCTGGTAACAGGTTCCTTTGGAACCCAGGGGACTAATGTCCATTAATAAGTTTAAGGGTTGTCCTAACATGACGCCTGAGGTGGAAATTAGTTGGAAAAGTTTAAGTGGTTGGTTAAAAGGATAAGGGTCATGTGACCTACTAACACGTACAGTTAATTAATACGCGTATCTTGTTTGGTTACTGTTATGGATTATTGGTGTGTGACTATCTGGTTGTTGTTATTATTGTGTTGATATTGTTGGACGAACTGTTATGTTTTATTTACAGTTGTTATTATTATTGTTATTATTAACGTAACTGATATAACATGTAATGAATCTAATATCAAGTTGGCTAAAACGACTTAAGGAATCTAGATGACTTAGGACTACATTTAGCATACCAGCATATCGTTTGCTGAGCCCTTCAATGGGCAAAACATTTCAGGTTACTAAGAAGACACAAGCCGGAGTGCGGGGAAACAGGGTAGCTGATGTGTTCTCAAGAAACACTTTTAAGTTTTACTATGTACTGTATTTTGGAGGTTGTTGTATTTCATTTAGTTGCTCAGTTTGGATTTGGTTTGTAAGTTTAAGTATGCTCAGTATCTTGTTCATCACAGCGTTGAGGAGTCGAAGTGGATGGATGGAGTAAGGTTGCCTTGTTACTCACATGGGTGAGTAACGGCGTGTAACACCAACATTAGATAGTTTATTTTTCCGCTGCGAATTATATTTATTATGCTACGACTTGCGACGTTATTATAGGTTTAGGATTAGGGGTGTTACATCACCCACGAGCAGTGTCAGGTCATCCGACCAGGTACGATATTAAAAGGATATCTGACACCCGAAGCGCAAATTTCCATCATCCGACGATGCAACGAGCTAGGAGCGGGTCCAGAAGGATTTTACACACCCGAATTCCCCGGTGGAGCGAAGATGAAGCTGAAGATGATGTGCTTGGGAAAGGACTGGAATCCTTATACCAAGACATACCAGAAGACATGAGCTGAAGATGGAGCAACACCACCAGCAAGACCCCGAGGAATTTCAAACGGTTAACGCACAAGTGATAGAGATTGCACAGCAACTTGAAGCTGATCCAATTCCTACCCTTGAAGCGGACCTTTGCATTATAAAGTTCTACAAAGAAGGTGGATGACTTGGTTTACACCAAGATAAGGACGAGACAACGGAATCTCTTGAACAAGGAGTGCCCGTAGTGTCATGGTCCATTGGTGACAACGCCGAATTCTTATTTAGCGAGCAGAAGCATGTGGACCTCGCAGAGAAACTGGTACTTAGGTCAGGAGATGTCTTAGTTATGAGTGGAGAGTCGAGAATGCTGTATCACGGTATCAAGAAGATTAAGTTGAATACGGTGCCGCCGACGGTGGTTAACGCCACACACCTGAAACCAGGACGCCTGAACCTTACCTTTAGGAAATATTAACCATGTAATATCATGAGACATGATAGTAATGTGTATTAGAGACACACAATGTATGACGGATGTTTTATCAATAAAGCAGTGTTGGTCATCAATTTATCCCACTTGTGTTATAACATCAACTCATAAAGTTTATGAATCCATAGGTTGTGGACTCGGTACGGAAGGTTCCCTAAGTATCCTCACTGAGACACAGGCCGGTAATAGCGACACTATAATCACGGGTTCCTTTATGGTGAATGGCATTGATGCCACTGTACTATTCGACTCCGGCGCCTCTCATACATTTGTATCACCGTCATTCATGAAGAGGTTGGGGCTAGACGCAGATGAGCTACCAAATTTCATGGTTGCAATCCTGTCGAAGGAGCGGGTTAAATGTACGAAATACTACCGAGCTGCCACTATTCAAATTAAAGGCGAGGCGTTTCCCATTTCCTTCATCGAATTCAGTGGTTTGGGATTCGACCTGATAGTCAAGATGAACTGTTTGGAGCGGCATAAGGGGCGAATCCTCTGCGCCGAGCATAGATTGCTGCTCAGAAGTCCATCTGGGGTTACAGTATCATACCGCTAGAGGCCGAGAGAGCCTTCGACCAAAATCATCTCCGCTATGTCCATGTACCGAGAGCTCAGAAAGGGGCACGAGGTATTCCTTTGTTATGTGCAAGATCTAGAGCGAGACCCAGAATTCAGCGCCAACATTGGTAGTGTCGGAGTTCCCGGATGTGTTTCCGAAGGAGCTTCCCGACATGCCACCGCAGAGAGCAGTTGAATTTGAGATCGAGCTTGTGCCGGGCACGGGTCCGATTGCTAGGGCACTGTACCATTTGGTACCGACAAAAATGGCAGAATTGAAGGTGCAATTGAAAGACCTACTCGACAAAGGGTTCATACGCCCGAGCGTATCACCCTGGGGAGCACCGGTTCTCTTCGTGAAGAAGAAGGACGGTAGCCTCCGCCTCTGGATCGACTACCACGAGCTTAATGCGGTCACTGTGAAGAACAAATACCCATTGCTACGCATCGACGACCTGTTCGATCAGTTGAAGAGAGCTTTAGTCTTCTCTAAGATTGACCTCCGATCCGGATATCATCAGATTGCCATCAGAGGGCCCAATATTGAGAAGACAGCATTCCGTACGAGATATGGCCACTTTGAGTTTATAGTGATGCCATTCAGACTGTCAAATGCAGCTAAGTTCATGGATTTGATGAATTGATTGTTCAGTGAGCAGTTGGACACTTCTGTGGTGTTCTTCATCGATGACATCCTCATTTATTTGAAGTCGAGAGACGAGCTTGAGAGCCACTTGAGGAAAGTACTTGAGACACTACGCGAGAACCAGCTATACGCAAAGTTCTCCAAATGTGAGTTCTGGCTTGATCAGGTATCCTTCCTTGGTCACGTGATCTCGAGCGCGGGTATCTCAGTTGACCCGGCTAAGATAGAAGCAGTACATTCATGGCCTAGACCTAAGAATGTTTCCGACATTCGGAGCTTTCTTGGTCTAGCGAGTTATTATCGATGATTCGTGAAAGAATTTTCTAAAGTCGTGAAGCCTATGATGGCACTGATGAAGAAAGATGCACCGTTTGTGTGGACAGACGAGTGTGAAGTATCCTTTCAGAGCCTAAAAGACTCATTGACCTTAGCGCCCGTTCTCACTCTTCCAGAGGGCACAAAGGGATTTGAGGTTTATTGTGATGCACCAGGCAAGGGCACGGGATGCATACTCATGCAGTATGACAAAGTAGTAGCTTACGCCTCCTGCCAGCTGAAAAAGCATGAGGAGAATTACCCGACACACAATCTTGAGCTAGAAGCCATTGTCTTCACATTGAAGATATGGTGGCACTATCTCTACGGGGTAAGCATCACCATCTACTCCGATCACAAAAGCTTGCAATATGTATTCACACAGAAAGAGCGGAATCTGAGACAAAAGAAGGTGGATGGAATTCTTATCTGACTACGACATCGATCTTCAGTATAAGGAAGGGAAGGCAAATGTTGTAGCCAAAACCCTGAGCCGTGGAGGACACTCACTCCATTCACTACTCGCTTTTTCTAGCTTGGTTGACGAGGTACGAGACGCTCAGTTGAGCGACCCTTAAATGACATAGATCAGACAAAAATTTCAGAAGGCACATTCGAGAAGCGAAAGTATGACTTCAAGCTGCATGAAGATGGTCTAATCCGACTGAATGACAGGTTATGCGTTCCCTGAAGCAATACGGAGCTGAGGGACTGCATTCTGCGAGATTCACATTGTTCTACACTATCTGTCCATCCGGGAGCCTCCAAGATGTACAAAGACATGAAGAGGTAATTCTGGTGGTCAGGAATGAAAGCTGATGTGACTGAGTATGTTTTGAGGTGTCTCACTTGCCAGAAAGTGAAGTTCGAGCACCGTAGACCGGGCGGAATGGTGCAATCTATGCCAATTCTAGAGTGGAAATTCCACGATATCTCCATGGATTTTGGTGTTGGACTCTCACCTGCTAAGGGAGGACTCAACATGATCTGGGTCATTATCGATTGCCTCACCAAGGTTGCCCGCTTTATTTTGATGAGGGACACTTGGAAGGTGGCGAAGCTCGCTGAGCTATTCGATAAGGAGATCATCTGACACCACGGAGTCCCGAAGACTATTGTATCTGACCGCGACACCAGATTTCTTTCGAGATACTGGAGAGCTACACTGGAAGCGCTGGGTACTGAGTTAAAGCTTAGCACCACCTTCCATCCACAGACTGACGGTTAGACAGAAAGGACCATCCAGACACTAGAGGACATGCTTAGAGTATGTGCGTAAGACTTCCAGGGGAGCTGGATTGATAAGCTTCTTCTGATCAAGTTCTCTTAAATAACAGTTATCACGCGTCGATCAAGATGTCTCTATTCCAAGCCTTGTACGGTAGACCTTGTCGTACCCCTTTGTGTTGGGATGAGTCGAGCAAAGCGGTCATCATAGGACCGGAATACCTTGAACAAGTTCAAGCTGAAGTTCAGCAGATCCGAGCGAACATGAAAGCAGCCCAAGATAGGCAGAAATCTTATGCTGATGTGAGACGACGCGACCTTGAGTTCGCCGTGGGTGACCAAGTGTTTCTGCGTGTTTCGCCTATGAAAGGCATCTTTCTATTTGGCCAGAAGGGTAAACTGAGCCCAAAATTTGTAGGGTCGTATGAGATTACCGAGAGAATTGGATCCGTAGCCTACATGCTAGCCTTACCTGAGGAGGTGGGACGTGTTCATAATGTGTTTCACGTTTCACAACTCAAGAAATACATATCCGATCCTTCTCATGTTCTAGAGCCCAAACATCTATCCCTAGAGCCGACGATGAGATATGTCGAGACTCCATTGTGAATCCTTGATACTAAGACTAGAGACACTCGCCACAAGTCGGTGCGAATGGTCAAGGTCTTGTGGTCAAACCACGATGTTGAGGAAGCGACTTGGGACCTAGAGGACGCCATGAAGGCAAAGTACCCGCAGTTATTTGTAGACTAGAGTGTCTAGCGCTTAGAGGGTACGGGGCGTACCCCTTTTAAGGGGGGTAGAGCCATTTTGTTTTTGGCATTGCTTCAGGGTAAACATTGCATTGCATGTAAATTGTATTACATTTTGGTTTACTTAAGTGACAAACAGAGTGTTGGTTGTAGAATGTTGATTGTAATTGTTGAACTGATTGTGTTTGAGGTTGAATGATATTGTTTGAATTGAGTTGAGATTGGTGCTTGAATTGTGTTGAGAATGTGGTTGTGATTGAGGTGATTACTCTTGTGTGACAGAATTTTAATTCTGTATGGTGTTGTGTGTATGATCTTTGACAATTGAGGGTCAATTGAACAAAGAAAACTAATTCACCAACCTTGAATAACTTTGAGGGCAAAGATCCTTAAGGGGGTAGATTGAAATACCCCAAAATTTAAAATAGAGATTAATTAGGATAATGAAGATTTTAGAAGCTTAATTATGCCTAAATAAACATGAGGGAACAAATTCCGAAGAAAACGGATCCTTAAACCGGATTAAAAATACAAACAAACCTAAATGCGCGTTTTTTGAGGAAACCGGAAAACGTGACTTTAAGCGGGTTAAATAGACCCATAATAATTTAGTCAATCAAATAGTCATTATTAAATATTAATGAAGGTTTAGAACCAATAAAATTAATTAAACAAGAAAATTCCGGAAAACGGGTTCCGGTGAGTGAATAGTGCAAAAACGAGAAGTTGTGGGGTGTTAAGTGTAAATAAGCAAAAAACTCTCCCCTTTGTAAATAAATATCAGAAGTTTAATAGTGTGTGTGGGCATGTCTCGTTTCCAGCCCCCACTCCCCTCTCTTTTATTTCTTCCTAATGGACTAGAGGACAAAAGAGTAAAGTAGAAAGTACAAAAGTGAAAAAAATGAGTCTCTCTCCTAACTCCCCCATTCCTCTTACGGTTTCCCTCCTTCCTTCTGAATTTTCTTCCTCCTCCAGCCCTCTAATGGCGATTTCACAATCCCACACCAGCTCCTCCATTCTCTTCCATTTTGAAAGCCAAAACCAACTAAATTTCATAAAAATTACACCATTGAACTCCTCTTCTCTAGGGCATCATTTTCCACCTTTTAAAAGTTGAAAATCTACATCTTCATCACCATGGCTGTAGCCCATTTTGGATCTTGAAGAACACCATTGTGACCCCCTCAATCTCCACAATGTTCTAAGGTAAAAAAGTCCTAAAAGTCCATCTTTTTCCAGCTTTTCTTTGCAAACGAAAATCCAAGTTGAGCTTTGCTTTTCTTCCCCTTCCAGCCAGTTTTGGTTGGTCATCTTGGAACTGGAAGTTTTGCCTCTTTGCTGTCCAAAAGTCCTACTAAGGAACACAAGGTAATACCCCATCATAAACCTTAACATGTATTAAGTTCTAGGTTAGTTTAAGGATAAGTTTCTAAGTTAGTATTGGTATGTGTGGGTGGCTGTAGCATTTCCGAATTGGAAAGAAAAGAACAAGAATAAGAAACAAAGAAACAAAGAAGAAGGAAGATGAAAGGAGAAAGGAAGGGAGAAAGAAAAACTAGAAATTCTAAGGTAAATGCACTTACCTTGAGCTAGTTTTGTATGCCCTTTTGCAACAAATTTTAATGTTTTAAATGAGGAATTTATAGTGCTTTGATAATGGTTTATGTTGTGGTATAATGAGGAAGAAAGTTAAGCTGTTTTAGAGTTGTTTGATTGATGATTAAAAGCTTGGAAACACTACGAGAAATAAATGATGTTGTGCAGGAAAAATATGTGAGTTCATTGGATTAAATGTGTGCTGCTAGAATCCCTTGAGGATGTGGTTAGCTAATGATATTAGGACCTGAAAATCATTCTTTGGTAATGTCTAGAAATGTAGGGAAACTATGGCCAATTTTTTGTAGCAAGTTAGGTGACTTAAGTGTTTAAATGGGTAAAAACAACCTAGGAGAACTAGTTGTGTTTAGGATTGAACTTGAGTTGTTAAATACTTAGGAAACTAAGTTAAAAGTGCATGTATGGATGAGTAGATGGAAGAAGGAAAAATAATACAAGAGGTAAGCTAGGGGGCATTAGAAGTGAAACATTGGGTTAGGAAGCAAACAAGAAAGAAAAACTGCACTTATGTGTTCTAGAAATCTAAGAAAAATGGTGTAAACTAACCAAGATTTGATTAGGTCATTTAGTAAATGATTAGGAGGGTTTAGAGTGTCAAAATGATGACTAAAACATGTGTGGATGTTAGGTAAAAGATTAGGGAAGAAATGGGTAATAGAAGGGAGCTAAAACAAAGGCAAATAATGAATTCTGGCTTCGACCGACCCAGGCGTTTGAGTCGGTCGTGGGTCGGTCGAGCTAAAACCTTCAAACCATGAGCCATCTGACTTTGACCGACCCAGGCGTTTGAGTCGGTCGTGGGTCGGTCGGACTGAAACTTAAAACTGGGTGCCTACTGACTTCGACCGACCCAGAAGGTTGAGTCGGTCGGGTCGGTCGAGTCAAGACTTCCAAGCCTGCAACCTACTGACTTCGACCGACCCAGGGGAGTTTGGGTCGATCAGGTCAAGATAGTGGGTCGGTCGGGCCAAAAAAAAAAGAGAATATAGTAATCACAT
The DNA here is from genome assembly GCA_023374045.1 of Limonium bicolor. NCBI lineage: Eukaryota > Viridiplantae > Streptophyta > Magnoliopsida > Caryophyllales > Plumbaginaceae > Limonium > Limonium bicolor. Next base: position 250,104,069 of record CM041778.1, on the reverse strand, counting down.
ATGTATATGTGTACATATATATAAGTGGCATTAGTAGAATACCATTGATAAAGTTATAATGGTAAGAAGCACATAAGTAAGAAAACAAGCTTGAGGAATAAAAAAAGTAAATGACCCGTGTGATTAAGGTGTGATTAGAAGGGAGCACTTAAAGATAAAATAAGTTAGGTTAAGTGTAGATACTTACCCGTTCAATGTCATGTGTGTTATAGGATTCGAATAGTCGAATTCCAAAGAAGAGTCGGTGAACCGAAAGCGTCGATGAACAGTATGATTTTCTTATGCCCTGTATGCTGACGAGGTTACCTCGGCTTGTTTGTTTGTGTGTTTATGTGCAATCAGCTAAACAAGATAAAAGCATGTAATTGGTTTATTACCCTTTCCAACATATTGTGATTATTATGCCTTGTTCATTACACATGACATTTACTGCACTCTCACCATGCCACCGGACTATAGCTTCGTAGTCTTTCGTAAAACCACGGTGAATCAGATGTTCTTTTATTTTTTCTATCTCTCGATACTTCAAATAGTTTTTGCAGTCCACACAAGGACAAAATATGTACCCCTTATTAGCCGGAGTCAAATTATTCACCAGAACATTGCAAAATTTGTCGACTCCTTCGAGAAATTTATTGTCCAATTTCCCACTATACATCCATGAATTTGTCATCTTCTTCCTTCTACAATACTGTTACACATTAGTAACCTAGACATACCTTAACAAAATTGTTGATGTTGTACGTTCATTTTTTAAGAGTAAATAAGGTATGCTTGTGGTTACTTCGGTTCGGTTGATTGTGGTTTGGATGGTTGTGTAATATTATGGTTTATTCTCGGCTTAAAAATGATATGGTTCAGTTTGGTCAGGGTCGGTTTGTTGCTGATTTCGGGTCAATTTTCAATTTGAGAGAGAGTATAGTCTTGTTTGCGGTGGTGTATATTAAAAAGATGTACAGAAGGTTTATGTGATGGTTTATCCAAGAATCTCAACGTGGTGTAATCAAACTTTTCTTCCAATCACGAATTAGATGATTCATTATTACTATATATCTCCATCTACTTTTCCTAATATATACCTATATATGCATATACTACTAGATGTATATCCTAATACCAAATAATATAACAATATTTAAAATCAGTAAGTTCGAGTGTATTACCGGTTCCAAGATGATCTGTTTTCAGCCCTTAATCAATTTGGTGTGTATGAGATGCAGCAGCCAGTGACTTATCACTGTACAAGGACAAATTCAAGTAGAGAATGATGACAACGCACAACATGTATATCCTAATACTAAAGACAATAACAATATTTAAACACAGTAAGTTCAAGTGTATACCGGTTCCAGAATCAGCCCGTAATCAAAATTCGTGTGTGAGATGCAGCAACTAGCCCAGTGACTTTTCACTGTAGAGGTGCAAATTCAAGTAGAGAATGATGAGTACACAGAGCATGTACATCCTAATACTAAAGAAAATAACAATATTTAAAATCACTAAGTTCAAGTGTATTATCGGTTCCGGGATCAGCCCGTAATCAAATTGGTGTGTGAGATGCAGCAGCCCAGGGAAAGTGACTTTTTTCACTGTAGAGGTGTAAATTCAAGTGGCGAATGATGAGCGCAGAGCATGTATATCCTAATACTAAAGAAAATAATAATATTAAGAATCATTAAGTTCAAGTGTATTACCGGTTACGCAATCAGCCCGTAAAATAAATAGGTGTGTGAGATGCAGCAGCCCAGTGACTTATCACTGTACAGGTGCAAATTCAAGTAAAGAATGATCAGAGCGCAAAACATGTATATCCTAATCGCAGCAGTATTGATGTTGAAGACATGGAGAAATAAACAAGAACTGAAGCAAAGATGTGGTATTAATCAAATTTTGACAGCAGCAAAAAAATGATGACATAGCTACCTATGTTGTAAGGGAAGAAAAGCTGCCTCAACAGATATAATATATAATCAGTAGTAATGCATTGGTTGAAACCGACCATAAAAACGCAATTTAGAAGCAACAATCTGGTCATAATGCTCAATCCAAGGGAGTGTACATACTAACTGAACAGAGGAGTGTCAGCTAGGTACATATAATTGATCACACGCGGTCGTATTTGGTTCTTCCGTAATTTCACAACCTATCTTACTAATTTCACAAGGGGAAAGGATTGTACATTATTTGCTGATGATCGGAGAAGATAAGTTGAGAATATTACCAGTTCAAGCTAGCGCCTTCGAGAAGAAGCAAGCTAGCAGGTCGATTGCATCCAGCGGTGGTGGAGACGGCGAGCAGAGCCTTGCCACCTTAGGTCTGATTAAAATAACTAGAGTTAATCCAAGGGTTCAAGCAGAAGAGAAATTCACAAACATAATAAATATTTAATACCTACTGAAACAGTTCAGTAATGCAGCGACAACAATATATTCAGATGTGGAGAATCAATCAGCAGTTGTAGATGTGTTGAGTTTCTACATTCTTTTAATTCCTCTACTCTTTTAAATTACTCCACATCACAAATAATTTTCCAGCCCATTGTTATCATGTTTAGCAACACATTTAGAACAGCAGTTTACACTTGCTTTAGTGCAGTTTTGCAGCAAAACATAAGCAAGAAAGCAAATCAGAGGGCATTTCAGTCCTTAGTAGGTGCCAAGTTTTATTAACCTGTGCAGCAGCTTTTCAATCAAAATATGAGCTAAGAAATGTGGGACATAATAAATCTGTTAAACTGCCTGTCTTGATTGCTTACTAAATGCAAGATTCTAGCAATGTAATGTTCCGATAATGCCTCTGCTTCATTCTTTTTCTTTCTGTTATTAGGTGTTTTCACCGCTGAAAATCTAAATGTTCTGCAGCAATTACAATTTACTTCAGTAACATTTTTTAGTTTACTGCATTTACACTGCATTACTAAACTATTACAGCAGGAATTTTTACTTTGAAAGCTACACTATTCTGCCTCTGTTTTTGGATGGATCCTGAGTAAAAAGAGTTTCAAGGTAACTCTTCTAACCATAGTGGTCTTACGAAGCTTCTAATGTCAAAGATACAGAATCAAAATAATTGATAATATACTAAGAGATTTTGCTAGTTCAACCCGCAAAAAGATTTGAAAGCATACAGAATCCTGACCATTGACAGAGATGTGATTTTATCTTACTCCCTGATTCTGCTTTTGATTTATGCTACCATTAAAAGGACATATAACCAATCTGATTCTGACTTCTTGACTAGAAAACTATATATCTATTACCATGTTTTGTGGGTACAAATGGCATATGTTTTGGTATACCATCAACTGTCAAGGTATTTCATCAATTTTTGATGTTCTGAATGCCTAATGTTCAATCTGAATCTGAGAAAGAAATTTGAAGACTGTTTAGACTTGTGTGTGAACAATCTCACACTATTGATACTGCTATGGTCACTTATGATCTGATTTTCCCTTACTGTTGTTTTAAAATCTGAGATGTTTTGCAGTTTTAAGTTCAATCTTCGCTGCTGCTACAAAGTTTGTTTCAATAATTCTTAAGGCCACGATCTCTACGTCATTTGCGCACCCTTGTTTACTCCCAGTTTACAGTGCCTAATAAGTTAAAACATTTCAGCAGTTTATTGTCACTAAACAACGATCATTCTTACTTTTGTTTTGACAATCTTCGCTGCTGTAAGCAAAAATACCTGTTTGTGTTTCGCCTTTAAAAAAACCTTGACTATCAGCTGTTATTAAGCTAAGAACATAGATAGATCACACATCCTATTTGCCCCTGATCACTGGTTTTGGTGCTATTTGATTATCAAATTTCTGTATTTTTACCTTATACATCAGTTTTACCTCTGTTTTCTAAGACATCTATTACAGCAGCAAACTTAGACTAATATTAACCATTGAAGCAAGGAAAATAATGTGAATTATTAGTTCAATCATGGTATAAATAATACTACATCTATACTTCTGTTTTTCAGACCATAAACATGCTCAACCATCCCTCATCTTCTACTTCAAACAGTGGTGAAACTAGATCCTAAAACAGATGGTGTTACACTTAAATGCTGCTTAAGAAAACTGCTGAAGGTGTGGCCTCATCAGCAGCAAAACAGCGGTAGAAAAACGTATCATTTAATTCCAGCTGAAGCTGTGAAATACCCCAAACCCTGATATGTTGTTTAAATGTTAAACTATGGTATTTAAAGGCTAAAAAGTGCCTTAGAAATATCAGTGTACAATTTAAACCATAGTAAAAACAATAAAGTACCATAAACACAGTTTGAGCAAAAACATGCTCTAAGCTTGGAGTGAACTTGGTTAGGACCCAAAGAGCCTACCAAGACTAAATAATATTCAATTATGATTTAATAAGGCTAATTAAATCCTTAGGAAACTTTGGTAGACAATTAAACCAAACAGAACACAAATAAATACCTTAAAGCCAATATGGGAGAAAATGTGCTCTAAGCTTGGGATAAGTTTGGTTAAGACCTAAAGGTCATACCTATACCTTATTTATATGTTAATGAACATATTAAAGCAATTACCAAAGAAAACCAAGCTTGAAAACAAGTTAAAACACAAAATGTGCTTTAAGGAGTCTTAAATCACATTTTTGAAAAATTGTCTTGTAAATGGGTTTTGAGTGGCTAAATGTCCATCATTACTCTTTAATTAACATTTTCACTACTTAGTATCACATTTGTAAGTCTAAATCAATGGGAAATCAAAAATTCCATAACTATGTGCCTTGTTTTGTGAATAGTAACTAAATTAAGCTAGTTTATAACATAAGTCAATATAAGTGAATTAAGTGGTCAACAAAGACCATAAATCACCTCATTTGACTAGGGGGCCGGTTTTCAAGGGTGACTCACCACACTTGATTAATTAAATAAGGAAAAAGAGTAATAAGTAAATTCACTATTTGCTTTAACTTACAAATATCTTCTAAAAGCAACTTCAAACTTCATTCTCTTCATTCTCTTGCATTCCCACCGTATTCTACCTTCCTTCTCCCTTTCATTTATGGTTTGCTACAGCACCACACACACCACCATCTTCAATCTCTTATATCTCCTAGCTCCATTAACCAAATCAAATTCCAAGACCACTATTCTCTTAGTCTTGCCAAGCTCATTAATTCTATCTTCTCAAAATTCTAAGAGCTCCATTTCGGTGCCAAGAGGAATCTCCATGGGAGGAGCTTGAGCTCATCTTTTCATGCTTTGTTGATCACCTTGCTTTAAGGTAAGGAAAAACCAAAGAAAACAACATTTCCTTCATGTTTTAGTGTTGACCGAGAATCACCTAGTAATGGTGTCTTCTCTTGCTTTGGTTTAGCTTCAATACAATCTTCAAAGGACTTGGTGGAGTCCTCTCTTTCTAGTTGATCAAACTCTCTTCCATTATCAAGGTAAAACTATCACCTTAATGTTATAAGTCAATATATATAACTTATGGTTTATGATGAATTTAAGCATGAAGCTTGAATGCTCATGACATTGCTTGTATATTGATTAGAAGTTGACAAGCAATTAAAGTCCTTGCAGATCTCAGTCAAGGAAACAAGATGAAGTTTGAGAGGAAAAGAGGTAAATAAACTATCTCAATGTAGTTGAATGCCTTAGGAAAAATTAGCTTGATTTGCTTAATAAAATACCTAAGGAGCCAATGGAAAAGGAGCTAGTGAATTGTTCTTAAGGAAATTATTAAAAAGGCATATGTGATGTTGAGTGTATTTGCAGGTCAAAGGCAAATATAATGTGGAAATTCAGTGTTTATGATTTATGCAATTTAAGGGCCTAAGAGCCATGTTATTTAAGGGCCTAAGTGCCAAGCAATTTAAATTATGCACTATATTATGATGTAGTGTAGTTTGGGGGAAGTTTTGTGTGTGAGAATGCTCTTGATGGATTTTAGTGTTCTTGGATGTTCGATGGTGAAAACTATGTGTTTTGGCATAGCAATGTTCTAGGAGAACCCATGTCAAAATTTGGGTAGTGTATAAGAAGTTTGAGTGTTTAAAATGAGTCTTGTGAACTAGGAAGTGCTAGGAATGATTAAGTGTTCTACGAGAGAAGGGAACATGCAGTAAGATATTCTAGGATGAAAAAGGACTTAGGCAATATCTTGGAGGTTTTAGAAATCAAATGAGTGTTTTGGGAATACATCAAGTCATGGTGAGTTATGTTAAGGAATTATGCAAACTTTGGTGCACTAGGAGAAAATAATGTCTTGTAAGTAGAGTTGTAAACTTGTGGGAAATTCAAGGAGTTTTCCTAGTGAGAAAAGATGCTTGGGAGATGATGTTGTAGTGGTGAGAAAGCATTATGGCATAGTGGTTGTCATAGGTATAAAACACCACTTAGAAACCTAAGGAAAAGCACTACAAGTGTTAGTATTTATAAGAATTGTGTAATGCTTGAGGAAGATTTTAATGGGTGATTTAAGGAGTTTAATGGAGGTCTTAAGGTGTTTTTGAGGTGCCCAAATGAGGGTAGAACATACTAGGATACATGAGGTGAAGTTTGGAGTCAAATGGGAATGTAGAAGCAAAGAACTGGAGCCGACCGACCTTAGGGACCGGACTTGTAAGGTCGGTCGAGCCCAGTTTACCCAGCCAGAGACGGTCTCTGGAATGGACCGACCTTGGGGACCGGACTTGCAAGGTGGGTCGGGCTTGTATTTTTGGTACGGATTAAGTTTCTGGACTGGACCGACCTTGGGACCGGACTTGCAAGGTCGGTCGTGTCTAAATTTTTGAACGGGAATTGTTTCTGGAAAGGACCGACCTTGTGGACCGGACTTGCAAGGTCCGTCGGAGTAGAAATTTTGACGGTAATGTGTTCTGGAATGGACCGACCTTGTGTAAGGTCGGTCGGACCAAAAACTTGTAAAAAAAACAAACAAAGTGTGGCCTAGGAAGTTAACCCTAGGGGGTATAATGAAGGTAATCAAGGGTAAGTTTAGGCATAAAACATGTCATATAATCATGGAAAAATGCTTAGTAAACCGGAAGCTAAATAAGGTAATTAACCGACGTTATTAATCATGTTTAGGAACTACGTTTCGCGGGGCTCGAACGCAGCAGGGACCAAGGTATGGTTTTCTTGCAACCTGTGTCCTACCGGATTACACCGGCTTGTGTGCCAATGTGTTTTTCTGTATGTTTGTCACCTTTTAAGATAAAAACATGTAATGAGTTTACAGTTGTTTAATTATGTGGCGTGCGAAGTTCCGATACCGTTTTGCTCTAAATATGTGCTAAACTTAACTAACCGACTCTAGGATTACATGGTAGATCGGTATTTTGATTTAACGACCCAAACCATGGGAACGTTCTAACCACGGCTATGCGTGTGTTAGTTATGTGTTGTATGTGCGTGTTGGTATGTTCACTACCCTTGTGTGTGTCTAACTAGACCTAACCATCTATTTGAGAATTAATGTACTAATTAAGTCCAATAATGAGACTTCTAACAAGTGCTAACCGGGGAGTGAGGAATCCGGTTGTTCTGGTCGCACGTTGTTTGGGAGTTGATGTATACAGTTTCTTTAGCTCCCTCTCTGTTGGTTGTCTTCCTTCGTTGGTCTTCAATCACCCTTAAGCTTAACCAAGGCTTTTCTGACTCACATCGGTTAGGGAATATGTACGTTGTGTTCGGATCACTATATCTGATCCATCTTTAAGTTAAGTTACTCGTCCGACTAACAGGACGGTAACGAGTGATGTAGCAAGCTTATCATGAGGGTGTTTTCATACTCTAGGCTTACCAAGTTAACCAATTATGTTTGGGTCGGTTCGTAAAGAGAACCGTTACCGTTATGTTATGTGTTATTGTTGCGCTGCAATTCTTATTGCGATGTGATGTTATATGTTCTTTAAGATGCGGAGTATATGGATCATGGGTATGAATCCCAGTTTGAATCCCAGTTTATAACAAGAGGCGTTGAGGATAACCCGATTAGTGGGTAAGTGTCGTCTATTAAGGAAATAGCTCCATTAGAGGAGAAACACTCTAGGGGTTAAAGATCACAATGAGTGATTTATTAAGTATAGATGTGTTGGCTGTTTTATTGAGCCATTGTTGTGCAATGTAATGTGTTGCGTGTTTGTAGTTTACATGCATGATTTAAATATAATCAACCGCATGCTTAGACGACAATTAGTTGTGCATGGCCCGGTAGCATGCGGGTTGCGGGATTACCATACCAGCAAAGGTGCTGAGCCCCTTGGGGGCCACCCTTTCTTCCTTTTCTATTTCAGGTACAAGGAGCTGGAAGTTGTTCGAGTGTAGGATGGGGTAGTTGTTTGTACATAGGTAGCCATTCAAATTGAGTATGTATTGTAGGTGTAGTAAGACCGAAATTGTTGTCGGCATTAGTTTGTAAATACTCGGTACAGTTGGAATGTAAATGTATAATGAATGTTGGTAATGGAAAGAGAATGTAATGTGTAGTTGCTTGGGAATCTGGTCCATCAGACCGATTCAATGTATATGTATTAGCCTTGTTAGTCACGTGGGTGGCTAACGGCGTGTAACACCAACGAGTTAAGTAATGTGATGATGTATGTTTTCCGCTGCAAATGGTTATTAAGTGTGATGTGGTTGGTGGGGTGTTACAAAAAGTGGTATCAGAGCGAAGTATCGCTCTGATGACTGAATTACCGAGCTTAGGAAGTACCGAGTTAGGATTTTAGTACTTTGGGTTAAGGGTTGAGTGATAGCGTGAGAGATACGCTAGTTAGGAATTACCAGTGTGTACTGGAAACCTACAATATCCATCCCGCCCTCCACAATCCCTGTTTTATAACTTGGGAAAGAACGCTAGAGAGATGGAAGTCCTCTCTTCCTCGGGAATACCCAATCTGGCTGTTATTAAGTACCACTATTAGTACGGAGAACCAGTCATACGGTAGATCCCGAAAAGTGGGAATCCCGGAGACGGTTTCCCTCTGAACAATGTTAACCGCATTTATTATTGAAGAATGAAGAATCTTGTGTATAGAAGGATGGAATTTCCGGCAACCTGGGTCGACATGCCGAGCTGTCGAGAACAACCAGCTTGCAACGCAACAACCGTGCAACAGGCAAGAAGTGAAGTAATGAAACCCGAGACGAGTGTCTACGGGACCACGATTATTAAATAATGTCACCAACGGTATACCAACCGGCTGAGGAACTACAACGTAGTACCCAAACAAGAGACAAGTCTCAGTGACCACGACAAATGTGTGGAACGGGCTACAAAGAAGATACGGTACTAAGTAAAAAGGGGTCTCCAAGAAAGGGAACGCCCTAGTTAATGATTATCATGTGAAGACAGTGAGTAGTCGCCCATAAATTTATTGTTAAGACTGTAAGACCAAGTGAGGGGCAACAAGGCCACTGATGACAGTGCGGGTAAAACAATACCGCAACCGGTATGTGTTGAACCGATTGCCAGTTAGCATGGCGCACTTGTCATGGCAAGTGCTACTATAACAGGGTTATTCGGGAAAATTTTTTAACAAATACAAAGTACTTAGTAAAGTACCACGAAGTTAAATGGGATCATCATAACCATGGAAGGGCTTAACAGCCTAACCAATGTATGTGGGAATAAACCAGTCAGCAAGAAGCTGGGCTCAGTTAAGACAAGAAGGCATTGTAATACCATGAGGATTTTTCTTTCAAAATCGGATTTGTTTCAAACTCTTTTTCTCAAAAATCAAAGTTTCTTTCAAACCCATTTTGTTTCAAACCTTCTTTTAAACCAAACCAGGGCCTCAGCGCCACAAGTAGGTAAGTTACACCCATTTTACTTTTGAATAACCAGACGGAAACCGGTAAACCTGAGGGAAAATATTGAGTTCATAATAATACGACAGTGGATAAACCTTCCCTTGATTAAGTTCGGGAAGAACGGAATACATATTATCACAGGATGGTATAAGGGAGTTGACGACAGAATACTTCACCTAGGCGTGTGACGGACACTACAAGTGTACCAACTGTAATGTGGGACGACCGCACTCCGATAGGAGCATGTGGGCCTGACAGACCTACTTATGGGTTAGTCGGGTAAGTAGCAATGTATCAGTAGGGTACCCCACGTATGTATACGAATAGAGTCCGAAACACGGGAAGTAGTCGACTCCATTCTACGGTCAGCAGTAAAAGTCAATCAAGAGCTATGGATTACCATGAATGGTTGAAGTAAGGGAACCTAGTTAAGTTAAAGAGACTAAAAGAATTAGTGACTTTATTTCAAGGAAATATATAAGAGTCAAGAAGTGTGAAGTGCATGGACTGTTATGTAAAGACATTGCATGTGTCTTAAGGATCCTTAGGGATGAACATAATAGCTGGAACGGTGACCCAGCCTATATATGGTAAGGCAGATGCCTGATATGGACATGTTAACGTGCAACGAACGGGATGAAACTCCCGGAATGATCACTTGGATTACCAGGGGATATCGATCTTCACAGAAGAGGATAGTAAACCCGGCTAAGAACGCAAAGCGGCGTAGTTTATTTGATGTACCAATAAGTGCAAGCCAGAGGTAATGACATAACTTAGTAACACCCAGGAGCAATCCTTGAGGGGTGTTTGGATCAACAATCATTGAATGAAATAACGTGACAGAAACGCAAAGGTAGAAACTAACACTCAGTTTAAACATAGGTCGTCAAGAGGCAGACTGACATTCCTAAGGGGCATCCCGTGAAAGGAAGCGTGATGCAACGACCCTGTTATGGAGCCCAATGCAAACTCCAAACCATGTAATGTTGTATAGAGAAGTAAATGTGTGTGAACAGCCTACAATGAGTAGAGCTCGAGGCAATAAGGCTTATAAGTCACGAACAAATATGTTATGTAAGTTGATGGATTGCAGAAGTTTATGTTGTATAAGTGGTAGAACGGAGAACGAACCACTACTTTAAGAGTGGGGATACCTCTCGATGTTGTGAAACCGCTGAAGCGGTAGTTATATGAACCAAGTTCAAGAAATATGTTAAGGATTGACCATGTTGTTATTGCGGGAGAGCAGCTATCTTGCTAGCATATGTGTATAATGTGAAGAACCGAGCTGAGTAACGCCGGTTTATAACTCGAGTGAGGGTAACAAAGTAATGGTTCGCTCGAGGAGCATAAATACTTGAGGAATAGCGTATTCAGCAAACAACCAAATAAGTGGCGAAACACAGTGTAATGGCGGAAGCTGATATAATAGCGGGTGTAGTGTAAGTTGATGTTGTATAAGGAGTAAGGATACGGTGTGCAGTAAGCGACCATTGTATAAGTATTGTTAAATGATAAAATGGCGAATGAGCCGAGTTATGAGTTAGAATCAGTGGAGATACTACGGTAAGTGTTAACAAATGAACCAGGCAGTAAGCCAGTACCCAATGTTACGAGATGAGAACCTCAGTGAAACACAATGTGAATTCCATTGTGAATCGCATAAGGGATTTACTGCCAAGGGTTTATGCCTCTGCACTCTGTATGACTGAGTGTTTTGGTATTGCTCTTGCGCAGTAATGATCGAGTGGGATAGCTAGGATTTGGGGAAATGTTAATCGTGGTGGAAGTAGAAAGAGACTTATAACGCTATAAAGACCGATGCATAGGATATGCAAGGTCGTACAAAGGAAAGAATACATGTACAAAACCGAATGTGGAGGCATGATTAGCAAAGGTGACTGCAGTAACAAGGAATACCAAATATTGGTATGGAATATACCTCTAGTGTGAGGAGTAACCGAGAGAGCACTACACATTAGGTAGTAGCTTAACCCCAACCGACAGTAAGTCGGAAGAAATCAAATCAATCATTGTGAAATACATAGCAGTATACACAGTAAATTGTCAGAGATGTGGATGGGAAGTTTAATAACTCACCGAATTCGTTCACGGTAAGAGATACCACGAGTCGGTTGAGAAACCATTATTACCAAGATAAAGGTGATAAATGGAAGATATACAATACAGTAAGAATAACGAACGGGGCAAGCTAAGCTCTAAAGTTATCAGAGTTGCGCAGCAAAGGCCAGTGAACCCATGTTTCAAATACCGAATGAGCATAGTGAATACGAATAAATGGCTAATTATTAATGCCTAGAAGCCTAACAGGCCAGAATCGAAACCAGTTAAGAGTTTAAGCAAACTCCAATGAGAATTCTTGGTTTAGAGACTAAACCGCCAATATGGTTAAGACCCTCTCACCAGAACGCATTGTATTACAGACCGCGTGCAAGCTAAAATACTTCACGACGGCAGAACATTTTAAGCCAAGGTTCAGTGATTGATTACGTGGGCGTAATCCCTTTTTAAGGGGGGTAGAGCACAAAACCGCTTAGTGTGTTTTACCGTACAAGCGTACGTGAACTATGTTGTGTATAGCATAAAATAGTTTGTTTGGATGATTGGTGCGTGCGTTACATAAACATACACATTCATTCATGGTTTAATTGTGGTAATTTTGCACAGAAGATGTGAAATACCATTGTGATAGTGTGACTACTTAGTTAGTTGTTGTGGGTTAGTACAAGTATTTGGGAGTAGAGAAACTCTCGGGGAGCTAAAACCCCAACAGTATGTGTTCGAATAGTGCTAAATGTAAAACGGTGTGTTGTATATTGATAAAATATATGTATATATGTAATATAGTGATTCATGAAAGGGTATGAAACCGACATAGAACCTAGTGAGAATAAGATTCCCTAGGTAACTGGATTAAAGTGAATGGAGATAACTGATAAACGGAGTTCTATCCTTTGGAGATGTAATGATTATGACTAGATTGACAAAAAAAGATAGAAAATTGGAAATGAGTGTATTATTTGATGCTTGAAAATGAAGTGGGAGGTGGAACTTGATTTGCATGTGATCAAGGAAAGCCGAACACAAATTGGAGTGGAAGGACAGTTCAACACTAATGCTGATCACATCAGGGTTGGATGATTCTTGAAGCTCCCTTTAAGTGGTCACAAATAACCACGCTAAGAAAAGAAGCAAAGAGCATAAGTTGGACCTGGAGTTGTATGCGCTTTCAAAAGGATTTTGAATCGGTATTTCCAAAATGTTCGATCGATACTTTACATAATGAAATTTCTCCTACTTAACCCTACAAAGAATATTTTTGTAGTACTTGCTCACGAGCTGAGGACGTATGAGCCTTTCTCTTCGGACCGGTGACATGAGAAGTATATATGTTAAAAATTAAGTGATTGTTTTGATCTCCCAAAGGAACGGGGACCAGAAGGTGTCCATCGCGACCGGGTTCTGTGGGATCACAGTGTATAAAGGGTATTTTTGGTTGATATACATGCTAAGACATGTTGTGTGGTATGTGTAATAAATATTATTTTTGACCTTGAGTCCTAATGTGGTTGAGTTCTGAAAGATCGTTATGTTACCCAGACCTATGAGACTAAATGTTGTTATGTTACCCAGACCTAAGAGTCTGAGGATTGTTATGTAAGTACAAATGTTGTTAAGGTACCCGGACCGTTGAGTCCGAGGTTATCATGTAAGTATGTTATGTTATGATTATGTATGGATGTGGATATGTTGCCCGGACCGTTAAGTCTGATGTTTTGATGTAAAGTATGTTTGGTTATGGAAGTTTATTTTGAAAGTAATCCCCGTGTTCTAATCCAAACGATGCGTGGGAAATGTGAACTTCGAGGACGAAGTTCTTTTAAGGGGGGTAGATTGAAATACCCCAAACCCTGATATGTTGTTTTAATGTTAAACTATGGTATTTAAAGGCTAAAAAGTGCCTTAAATATCAGTGCACAATTTAAACCATAGTAAAAACAATAAAGTACCATAAACACAGTTTGAGCAAAAACATGCTCTAAGCTTGGAGTGAACTTGGTTAGGACCAAAAGAGCCTACCAAGACTAAATAATATTCAAATATGATTTATTAAGGCTAATTAAGTCCTTAGGAAACTTTGGTAGACAATTAAACCAAACAGAACACAAATAAATACCTTAAAGCCAATATGGGCGAAAATGTGCTCTAAGCTTGGGATAAGTTTGGTTAAGACCTAAAGGTCATACCTATACCTTATTTATATGTTAATGAACATATTAAAGCAATTACCAAAGAAAACCAAGCTTGAAAACAAGTTAAAACACAAAATGTGCTTTAAGGAGTCTTAAAGCACATTTTTGAAAAATTGTCTTGTAAATGGGTTTTGAGTGGCTAAATGTCCATCATTACTCTTTAATTAACATTTGTACTACTTAGTATCACATTTGGAAGTCTAAATCAATGGGAAATCAAAATTTCACAACTATGTGCCTTGTTTTGTGAATAGTAACTAAATTAAGCTAGTTTATAACATAAGTCAATATAAGTGAATTAAGTGGTGTACAAATACCATGAATCACCTCATTTGACTAGGGGGGCCGTTTTCAAGGGTTACTCACCACACTTGATTAATTAAATAAGGAAAAAGAGTAATAAGTAAATTCACTATTTACTTTAACTTACAAATATCTTCTAAAAGCAACTTCAAACTTCATTCTCTTGCATTCCCACCATCTTCTACCTTCCTTCTCCCTCTCATTTACGGTTTGCTACAGCACCACACACACCACCATCTTCAATATCTTATATCTCCTAGCTCCATTAACCAAATCAAATTCCAAGACCACCATTCTCTTAGTCTTCCCAAGCTCTTCAATTCTATCTTCTCAAAATTCCAAGAGCTCCATTTCGGTGCCAAGAGGAATCTCCATGGGAGGAGCTTGAGCTCATCTTTTCATGCTTTGTTGATCACCTTGCTTCAAGGTACGGAAAAACCAAAGAAAACAACATTTTCTTCATGTTTTAGTGTTGACTGAGAATCACCTAGTAATGGTGTTTTCTCTTGTTTTGGTTTAGCTTCAATACAATCTTCAAAGGACTTGGTGGAGTCCGCTCTTTCTAGTTGATCAAACTCTCTTCCATTATCAAGGTAAAACTATCACCTTAATGTTATAAGTCAATATATATAACTTATGGTTTATGATGAATTTAAGCATGAAGCTTGAATGCTCATGACATTGCTTGTATATTGATTAGAAGTTGACAAGCAATTAAAGTCCTTGCAGATCTCAGTCAAGGAAACAAGAAGAAGTTTGAGAGGAAAAGAGGTAAATAAACTATCTCAATGTAGTTGAATGCCTTAGGAAAAATGAGCTTGATTTGCTTAATAAAATACCTAAGGAGCCAATGGCAAAGGAGCTAGTGAAATGTTCTTAAGGAAATTATAAAAAAGGCATATGTGATGTTAAGTGTATTTGCAGGTCAAAGGCAAATATAATGTGGAAATTAAGTGTTTAAGATTTATGCAATTTAAGGGCCTAAGAGCCATGTTATTTAAGGGCGTAAGTGCCAAGCAATTTAAATTATGCACTATATTATGATGTAGTGTAGTTTGGGAGAAGTTTTATGTGTGAGAATGTTCTTGATGGATTTTAGTGTTCTTGGATGTTCGATGGTGAAAACTATGTGTTTTGGCATAGCAATGTTCTAGGAGAACCCATGTCAAAATTTGGCTAGTGTATAAGAAGTTTGAGTGTTTAAAATGAGTCTTGTGTACTAGGAAGTGCTAGGAATGATTAAGTGTTCTACGAGAGAAGGGAACATGCATTAAGATATTCTAGGATGAAAAAGGACTTAGGCAATATCTTGGAGGTTTTATAAATCAAATGAGTGTTTTGGGAATACATCAATTCATGGTGAGTTATGTTAAGGAATTATGCAAACTTTGGTGCACTAGGAGAAAATAATGTCTTGTAAGTAGAGTTGTAAACTTGTGGGAAATTCAAGGAGTTTGCTAGTGAGAAAAGATGCTTGGGAGATGATGTTGTAGTGGTGAGAAAGCATTTTGGCATAGTGGTTGTCATAGGTATAAAACACCACTTAGAAACCTAAGGAAAAGCACTACAAGTGTTAGTATTTATAAGAATTGTGTAATGCTTGAGGAAGATTTTAATGGGTGAATTAAGGAGTTTAATGGAGGTCTTAAGGTGTGTTTGAGGTGCCCAAATGAGGGTAGAACATACGAGGATACATGAGGTGAAGTTTGGAGTCAAATGGTAATGTAGAAGCAAAGGTCTGGAGCCGACCGACCTTAGGGACCGGACTTGTAAGGTCGGTCGAGCCCAGTTTACCCTGCTAGAGACGGTCTCTGGAATGGACCGACCTTGGGGACCGGACTTGCAAGGTCGGTCAGGCTTGTATTTTTGGTACGGATTAAGTTTCTGGACTGGACCGACCTTGGGACCGGACTTGCAAGGTCGTCGTGTCTAAATTTTTGAACGGGAATTGTTTCTGGAAAGGACCGACCTTGTGGACCGGACTTGCAAGGTCGGTCGGAGTAGAAATTTTGACGGTAATGTGTTCAGAAATGGACCGGCCTTGTGTAAGGTCGGTCGGACCAAAAACTTGTAAAAAAACAAACAAAGTGTGGCCTAGGTAGTTAACCCTAGGGGGTATAATGAAGGTAATCAAGGGTAAGTTTAGGCATAAAACATGTCATATAATCATGGAAAAATGCTTAGTAAACCGGAAGCTAAATAAGGTAATTAACCGACGTTATTAATCATGTTTAGGAACTACGTTTGGCGGGGCTCGAACGCAGCAGGGACCAAGGTATGGTTTTCTTGCAACCTGTGCCCTACCGGATTACACCGGCTTGTATGCCAATGTGTTTTTCTGTATGTTTGCCACCTTTAAAGATAAAAACATGTAATGAGTTTATAGTTGTTTAATTATGTGGCGTGCGAAGTTCCGATACCATTTAGCTCTAAATATGTGCTAAACTTAACTAACCGACTCTAGGATTACATGGTAGATCGGTATTCGGATTTAACGACCCAAACCATGGGAACGTTCTAACCACGGCTATGCGTGTGTTAGTTATGTGTTGTATGTGTGTGTTGGTATGTTCACTACCCTTGTGTGTGTCTAACTAGACCTAACCATCTATTTGAGAATTAATGTACTAATTAAGTCCAATAATAAGACTTCTAACAAGTGCTAACCGGGGAGTGAGGAATCCGGTTGTTCCGGTCGCGCGTTGTTTGGGAGTTGATGTATACAGTTTCTTTAGCTCCCTCTCTGTTGGTTGTCTTCCTTCGTTGGTCTTCAATCACCCTTAAGCTTAACCAAGGCTTTTCTGACTCACGTCGGTTGGGGAATATGTACGGTGTGTTCGGATCACTATATCCGATCCATCTTTAAGTTAAGTTACTCGTCCGACTAACAGGACGGTAACGAGTGATGTAACAAGCTTATCATGAGGGTGTTTTCATACTCTAGGCTTACCAAGTTAACCAACTATGTTTGGGTCGGTTCGTAAAGAGAACAGTTACCGTTATGTTATGTGTTATTGTTGCGCTGCAATTCTTATTGCGATGTGATGTTATATGTTTGTTAAGATGCGGAGTATGTGGATCATGGGTATAAATCCCAGTTTATAACAAGAGGCGTTGAGGATAACCCGATTAGTGGGTAAGTGTCGTCTATTAAGGAAATAGCTCCATTAGAGGAGAAACACTCTAGGGGTTAAAGATCACAATGAGTGATTTATTAAGTATAGATGTGTTGGCTGTTTTATTGAGCCATTGTTGTGCAATGTAATGTGTTGGGTGTTTGTAGTTTACATGCATGATTTAAATATAATCAACCGCATGCTTAGACGACAATTAGTTGTGCGTGGCCCGGTAGCATGCGGGCTGCAGGATTACCATACCAGCAAAGGTGCTGAGCCCCTTGGGGGCCACCCTTTCTTCCTTTTCTATTTCAGGTACAAGGAGCTGGAAGCCGTTCGAGTGTAGGACGGGGTAGTTGTTTGTACATGGGTAGCCATTCAAATTGAGTATGTATTGTAGGTGTAGTAAGACCGAAATTGTTGTCGGCATTAGTTTGTAAATACTCGGTACAGTTGGAATGTAAATGTATAATGAATGTTGGTAATGGAAAGAGAATGTAATGTGTAGTTGCTCGGGAATCTGGTCCATCAGACCGATACAATGTATATGTATTAGCCTTGTTAGTCACGTGGGTGGCTAACGGCGTGTAACACCAACGAGTTAAGTAATGTGATGATGTATGTTTTCCGCAGCAAATGGTTATTAAGTGTGATGTGGTTGTTGAGGTGTTTCAAGCTGTCATATAATGCATTCAGCTGGGTGTTGTTATGGTGCATAGTTTCAGAATTTATATGTTGTTATAATGCAGTGATCATCTGGTTAATATGTTGTTTCTTCTCTTTTTTTTGTTTATCGATAGGCAAGTAAACCACATCAACTCAATTAAGTGAATCTGTTCATCTAAGTAGGAAGATTTATTAGGCCGTAGAGTTGGATTATTTGGTTGCAGAGTTGGATTATTTGGCTGCAGAGTTGGAACAAAAATAGCAGTTTGACAGTAGCTTAACAAGTTAACCACATCTACTCTCACCACTGGAATTATTCTACTGCTTATGATACTTATTGTTTATTTCACCGGGTGCAAGTAGAGACATCAGCTGATATTGTTTAGACACTAATGCGTTTTAACAGCAGAAAACATAATCAACAAGAAGCTTAGATATTGTTATACAAATGCTTAAGAATGTGGTAGTATAATGCACAGAGTACTGGGGAATAAAAACAACAACTAAAGGATTGTATTGTTCCACTAGTTTTAGTTTAAACAGGCCATAAAAAGGCTTATAAAACCAAACAGAATGCGATAGTATAATGCTATTTGTACACGTTTTTAACAAATTAGTTGCTGCTTATATCCATGTCCCTGCTACTGTTCGAATTCTACTCTGTTGTATTCTGCTAGCAATATTTTCAGAAAAGCTACTTCAAAGTACTGGGAAAATAATCTAGTTAATTAACAATCCTTGAGAAAAACAGGGTACACATGCAATTGCTCACAATTGTCTCAAACGAACTGATACGAAAAATCGCTAACAATCATACAGAAATACAGGAGCATTGACACAAAATTGACAAGGGAAGATAAAAATCGATTAATGCATACACAATCAGAGCCGCCCGAATCAGTATAAATAAACAGAACAGCGCCACCGTATGATCAATGTAATTGGTTCTCCCAACTTATCACATCTTTGCCAAATTCACAATGTACAGAAGAATGGCTTAATTTGGTGGTGAGGAGGAGAAGCTTAGTTGAGATTATTACCGATTCTAGCGCCTTAGAGAAGAAGCGGGGCACATCTGCTGGTGGAGACGGCGAGCAGAAGCACGCTAGCGTTCGCGGTGGCGGAAGATAGAGGGACGGCGAGTAGAAGTAGCAACAGGATGCGGTGGTGGATGGGCAGCGATTGGTGGCGACAATGGCAGAAGAGGGACGACGCGAAGAGACGGTGATCGGTTAGACGGAAGAGTTAGAACATGCAGGCGCGATCAGAGGAAGAAGAAAGAAAATATGGCGGGGTAGTAGAATAAAATATATAGGGTTTTAAGAGGCGGTTCCGGAATACTTGTCGTTTTAAGAACCGTAGGTGAACGATGTCAATAGATAAAAACGACGGTTTACATTTAACCGTCATTTAAGAACAAAGATGGCGCGAATGCAAAGAAAAAAAAACGACGGTTCATTGTAGCCCGTCTTTTATCTTGTAAACCGTCTGTTTATAATATGACTTTAAACGACGGATTCTACGAACCGTCTTTTAAAATGAGTAACACTCACCCGCGCACGCCACCTCAACATTTTATAGACAGTTTTTTTTTAAAACCGTCGTTTATAGACCGTATCTTTTAATCATTTTTCTACTAGTGAGTTATGTTGAATTGTTGAAAGTGTTTGGTTGATTGATTGTGGAGGCTTGATTGATTGTTTGTGGGCTTCTCACTAACTCCCTAACCATCTAACACTCTAACCTTGAGAATTGAGTAATTGGAAGAAATTGAGAAGTCCGATATAGTTTCGGCCACGCGTGAGGATGAGGTAACAAGAGAGATTGTTAACCGATTCCTAGATATAATCTCTTTCATGGTCCAAACCCCTTAAATGGGTAGCAACCTGGTTAAGTGGGCCAACCTTAAGCCCGGTGGTGGGATAGTCTTGTCCCTGCCCGGAGGTCATACCGACTTAACTTGAGAATTGATCAGAGAAGGAAATTGAGTGAGGAGGATCTTGACTTGTGTGATTTAATGATATTGAGTAATGAGATAATGGCATCCAATTAACCTGGATGGTAGTTGGGCTAACCATTTGGGAAGTTTGATTGAGTTGTGGACATTGATTAATGATTGTGAGATATGTGCTAGTTTGATTGGTATGCCTTGTATTGAATGTTGCCATGCATGCTTAAGTATTTAATTATCTTAGCATGTTGTTTATTATAAAACGAACCACATGTTGGCGACCAATTAGTTGGCGTACCCCCGTTAGCACGCGGGGTATGCGAAAGTCATATCTCATTACAGGTACTAGAAATGGTTGATGGTCGGAGAATGACCCGGATGCTCCTTTTGATGGGCTAGTTTTTGATTGGTGTACCGAGTTGTACACGGTTAGAAACCTGTAGCCGGTGTACCATGGGGTACACCCTTTTGGATTTGGAATTGTAAACACTTGAATTACGGATAGTTGTAAACACTTAGCACTTTTGATAGATTCGTGAAAGGTTGTAATTTGTGAATTAACTCTTAGCGCTCGGTAATCGCCTTTGGGTATTGTTGTGAGGAACAGGATGTAAGTATTGTTGGAGTTTGTTTAAAGCTTGATTGTTGGTAACTCGGTATTTCTTTTTATCAGACCGATATTATTTGTATTTGATGCCTTGCTAGTCGTATGGGCGGCTAGCGACGTGTATCACCCGCCGTTTAGTTTGGTTAACCTGTTGCGATTAGATTAGTGACCGTGATGATTAGGCTATAATTAGGAGATTAGCTGTAGGGGTGTTACAAAAGGCTAGGAGGCCATAAACGCACCCAATAATAACACATATACTAGCATGTCACTTTGGCTCTTTTATAACTTGATAACTATTAGTTAATAAATATAGAAAAAACATTATCAACATTTTTCTTTGTCCATCCAACAATTTGATAAATAGTTCTTTCAACACTGATAACATTCTTTTCTTATATGGATCGGGTTAGGGTGAATGAAGACCATGCAATGACATGTAGCTAGCTATCAAGGAATCTAGTCGACATCTGATAAAAGTTGATAATTTATTTGAAGTAAAAAAATGAAAAACTGTAAAAAGATGTATTTAGAAATTTTGGACTAAACGGGTTAGGTTTGGGCTGAATGATTTTACATGGGTCGGGTTAGGGTTGAAAATTTGTATCCCGATTATTTTTTGGTTGAGTTTGGGTCAATAGATTTTAAACGGGTTGGTTATGGGTTGACCTCAACCCGACCATCAACCCGAATCGCCATCTCTAATTACAAACCATAAAAACATGAAAGTTGTCCGTTTTTCATCTGTTCATTATAGATCACAAAAAAATGGACCATCTTAGGGGCGGTTTTTTAATCTGAGAGATGTCCTTTTTCTAATGCTTTACGAAAAAAAAACAGATGAGTTTAATAAGGTTTCTTTTTTTGTCCAAAAATACGGAAAAATAAAGGATTACTTTAATCTCGTCCATTTTTTTGGTTCATAATGGAAGATAAAAAAAAGAGGGTTTCAAGGTTGTCTTTATTTTTTCTTGTCTATTATGGACCAACAAAATTGGACGAGTTTGAAATGGTCCTTTTTTTCACCATTATGAACAAAAGAATATGGACAAACTTGAAGCGATCTTTTTTCTATCCATTATGGACAAAAAAATGAACCAGCATGAAATGGTTCATTTTTTCCCTCCATTATGAATAAAATTGTGGACAAACTTGAAACTATCTTTTTTTTTGCTGTCCTTTAGGAACCAAAAATATGGACGGACTTTTTGAGATATTTATTCTCTACTTTAGAGTATAATTTTTTATACATACTGATTTTAAAATTTAGCTTTTACTTGCACATTTTATATTTTACTTAAATAATCTAAGTCTATTGGTATTAAACTTTAGTAATGGGTGAGACTAAATTTAAATTATTATTTATAATTTTTTAGAAATTGACTATAAATGTATGATTATAATAACTAAATAACTAACTGTATATTTGATTATAACAGTATGAATCTGACAAAAAACCCCACGAGCGCTAATCAAAACCCCAAAATGAACAACATGAAACCCAATACAAAATAGTACTAAAAAAGCAAAAAAGAACAACTTGTAAGAATCAAACTACCATAATCATAACCATTAAATATGACCGAAACAAACATATAAATAAAATAAGGGAAAATTACATCCCCCACCCATGACATATAACGAAAACATCCCCCACCCACGTCTTTTGAAAAATTATTTTCTGCACCTATCAGTTTTGAGCCGTTTTACGTCACATTTTTACTCATTTCCGTTTGTTTACTCCATGTGGCGCTATTAATTGGTTCATTCTCTATTGTGTGAAAACCGGTTTTATGTGGCGAACCGACCCTTGTGGTTAAGAAAAAAAGGTTGTTGACTCGATTGTTGACTCTTCTACTCCACATTCGCCGGTTATCGAAAACACACTTGCTCGATGTCCCTATTGTTCTTCCTCGTTTGAACAAATCGGGATCTGGTTTGTCGATCCTAAAACCCTGGTTTATTGTTCATACACTTTGTTGCTACTGTTGGTTTCGATTCTGGGTTGGGTTCTCCTTTCGTCGCTGTGTCTGTCTGGTACGCCATGCATTCTCGATTTAGGGTTTCGCTGGTCCCCCTTTTGACCATTTTTGATGCTACCTCTGGGTTACTTGTTCTTTTGGCTATTTTATTGATAGCTTCAAGGTCTTGTCGAGTTGACGTTGTTGGTTGACAGATGTGGGGTTGCCTTTCTAGTTTTTGACTTGTTAACTCTGTTGTCTTCTGTTCCTCTTTTTACTGGCTGACGGGTGTGGGTTTGCCTTTTTGGTTTAACATATTGTCATTTTGGCTGGTTGATTCGATATCTTCAAGTGTTTTTCCGAGTCGATGTTGTTGGCTCATAGATTTGGCTGGTTGATTGACAGAATTGGTTGGTTGCTCCCTCTGGTATATCTGTTCTTTCGGTTATTGTGTCGAATGCTTGTGGTGATTCAGTATTGAACTTGTGTTGAAGCGGTCCTTTTGACAGTTTCATAGCTGTCTAATGAAGGTGGCATTGGTAAAACCATAGTTGCTCATGGCTTCCTTGTGCCACTGTATATTTGGATTGCTCCATGTATATGTTCACCACAGTTTTTTTCTAGTATTGTTGCTGAATATGAATGTGTATCATGATTTTTTCATGACAAGCCCTTTCGACAACGTTATCAGTATTGAACTTGTAGACTGAACAAGTGTTGAAGCAGTCCTTGAGACAGTTTCATAGCGTCTAGTGGAAGTTGCATTGCTAAAACTGTAATACCTCAACCCGAAATCCAATAAACTGAACGGCGATCACTCCCAAATAAAATACAACTGCAGCGGAAATAAATCAACAACCCGGGCGGTATTACAATGTCGTTGGCCACCCTTGTGACCAACAAGGCTAAGTCCAAATACAATCCTCAAATGTCACGGTCTGGAATACAGATACAACCCGAGATGCTAGGAATCAAACTCAAAGTGAAATACTGAAATAGAATAATTAACTAATAGTAGACTCCCACAGCTTGTCTACCCCACCTACACTCAGTGTGGTGATCTTCTTAAACTTCAGGTACCTGAAAAATGGGGTGCCCCCAAAGGGGCTCAGCAACAATGCTGGTATGGAAAACGTGCAACCCATCGTCTACCGGGCCACACTAATCTACTTTGTCGAACACATGCAGTTCATTTTTATAAAGCTGTAAACAAGCATAATCTGATGATAACAAGTATCCAAACAAGGACAATAATGTCACATAGAACAAGACACAGAAGGTCGAGTTAGCTGATCTGAAATTCTTTAATGGTAGTCGGTCCACACAATGGGACTGACAGGTATAACTGAATATCTTAAATAGTGGAGGTATAGTGACCTCGTTAAGATTGAAAGGTTGGGTATAAAAACCCCAGGAGATAACGTAGTTAAACCCTGAACTGAGAGGCGTGGGAAAATGAATCCCACTAGAGGAAAGAAGTCTTCCTCAAACTGAACTGATGGGCATTTGAATCCCGGAAGGAATAGAGTCTTCCTCCCAACTGAAAGTTCCGTCGCGACGTAGTAGGAGACGACCTGAGACAGGTACAACTCCTGTAGCATGCATGGCCAGATCCAACTGGGCTCCTCATTCCCGAAGTATAGAATTGTTAGGTGTCAATATAAAGATGTTGACAAGAACCCAAGTATATGTCAATTATCACGTTAGGATACTGACGTTGTTATAAAGTGAAGTTAGTGAGAGACTTGAGTACAAGTCCTCGGTATACTGAAGCGCAGGTATTTAATCCACTGGTATAGTAGTGTTTGTATGCGTGGGACATACACGTTGTAGTCAGCAACATTCACGCACATAAAATAATACAACAGCGCACAAGAGTAAACAACATTTTACATTAATTATCTTGGTCGTTATTTCAAACAACAGATAGCACACAAGCCGGTGTAATCCGGTAGAAAACAGGTTGCAAGAATCCCATACCGTTCACCGTAGACTGTACTTGTAAATTCCCGGTCAACGTCTGGTCAAACAAAGTCCTAGAATGGATTGACTGAGAGGGTTAATTTATGTTACCCTTATATAATAATTCTATGGGATCATTTAACAAATCTCGTATTTGTTATTTCATGTGAGGTTTATTTCTTTTAATTACCTCATGATTTAATGTATAACTTATTGTTATTCTTTTGATTTATTTATACATCCTTTAATGCACATATATGTGTTTATTGCATTTGTTGTTTATTTTATTTGTCTAGGTGACATAACAACTTATAATTTCTTAACTATATTTATATGTCATACAAGACATAAAATTCTTATAGTTTTATTATCTCCTTTTACCATAAATAATATTTATTGTTATCTTTTAATTCCTTATAACCATGTAAGCCATAGTTTTAATTCCATAATTCCTTTAATCAAAATTCTTTCTTCTAAATCCTCCAAAATCCATATAGGACCTATATTTATTTAAATCTAAATTCTTAAACTTGTTATTCGGTTATTTACAAAAACAACCACATTAATTCATAACTTTACACTTAAATTCTAATCTCTTTATATAACATAGTTTAATTCATCATCTAATTAAATTACAAAAACTACCACTAATCTTTGGACATAACTTAAAATATTATAACTTTCAAGAATTACATCTTAGCCCCTCAAATCTCGGCATATATTTTATATACTTTCTATAATTGCAATTTAGCCACAAATCTTATAATCTTACATAATGTCTTATAAACTATAGTTTTAATTTTAATTCTCCATAAATGCCGAATAGATATATATATATAAATTCTTAAATTACCCAAACTAACCCCAAAGTAATTCGGCTATGTTTTCATTTATTTTCCTTAATTACATTTTCACCCCAAAACTTTTATATTAGTATCTTAATAACTCATAATCTAAAGCCTAAATATTTAATCCTTCAAAATTTCGAAAGTGAACTCAATGATTCTCTTAATTATCAATTCGCCCACTAATAATTTACAAACTTTCATATCAACTTTTATAAATTACATAATAGCCCAAAACTTTATAAAAGTTATTTTAAGGCTTTGTTTAAATTATCTAAAATTCATAAACTTAATTCCTAACCTTATATTATATCATAATTACACTAAATACCCCTTTAGCTCTCGCCTTTCACAATATTTGCACTAAACTTTGTAAAAATTACATTTAAGCCACATAACTTAATTAATTAGCCATTTAAGCACTAAATAAATATTTTTAACTCACCAAACTTTATAGTATAAGTTTATATCATACGTAGCTCATTAAATTCCATTTAACACCTAGAGCATTCGGCCATATTTTAAATGAGACCATATGTTATTTAAAAGTGGATTTATATGTCTAAATAATTATAAATAAATTCATAGGAGTCATATAACTCATGTATAAATTATTGTAAGGTCTTATATTGATTCTTAGCTCAAAATAAAACATTTTTGCCCTCGACATTTCGGCCTTATTTTATTTGTAACATAAATAAATTTGTGACACAAAAATGTGTCTTAAGGTAAATATTTTCTATATATGTTATAGATTATATTTTTGGCATATAAAACCATATAGTTTCGGTATTATTTAGCCTAGGAGATGTACATAATTTTTGTACAATTTTTTAGAAGCTTAACAAAGCTTAACATAAAGATTTACTTAGTAAACTTACTTCTTAACAAAGGTGGTTAAGTGCTTGAACTTCTTCTTGAATCTCCAAGCTTTCTCCTAGGTAAACTTGATGCTCCTCTTCGGTTTTATGCAAGAGGTGAAGGTGTTTAGGAGTTAGATCTTGAATAAAGATCTTAAGTAGATTTGAGAAGTAGTTTTACAAGACTTTACCTTAGGCTTTTCTCCATATAAATTCGGCACTCCTAAGGTAGGTGAAGAACAAGTTTTCCTTCATCAAAATGAAGAAGAAAAGAGACTTATAAGAAGTAGAACTTGGTTACACATAAAAATGTGCTTTAAGGATTTTCAAGCTTTGAAACCTACCTTAAGATAACCTTGAGATGCTCCTTGGATTAATGTTGTTTTGGACAACCCCCTTGGAGATCTAATTGATGCTGAACACACCTTGTTATGCTAGGAAGAGTTTTGCTTCAAGACTTGCCAAGAAATGCTAGGAAATTACCTTAAAGATGAAGATAGAAGTTAAAACTCCATTAATGGACTTAAGAGCTTCAAAGGAAGAAGATGAAGAAGCTAGAAGAGAGAGGAGGGAGCCTTACCAAACCATGGGAGGAAATGTGCAAGGAGGGAAATGAGACCTAGCTCACGTAAATGAAAGAGGGCAATTGGAATTTGATTTTGTTTTGTCAATTTTTAATGTCAAATGACTTTACTTTTTCTTAGTTTATTTCATGGTTGATTGGCTCAATAAATGTCCTCTTTTCCAGCATAGAAATCGAACATGTGAGGTGTGACAAGGCAAGAGTTGGAAAGGAAATAATTGTGAGCTAGAAGACAAGGTAATTTAGGTAAGTTATTCTTTTGATTTTTCTAAGTTAGGCTTGTCTTCTTCCTCCCTTGTAGAGTCACGAATTCAAGGGTCAAATGGGGTGTCTTAATTGACATTGAAGAGCCAAGGACAAGCATGTTAGGTCGCATGGAAAAGAAGGAATCTAGAAAAGTGAATTCTAGATCTACTTTTTGCTTTTTCTCATTTGTTTTTGTTCTAGCTCACATGGCCTTATTCCATGGCCTAATTTCGACAGCTTGCTGGTCATATGAGACCTACATACTTTGACATTAAGTAATATAACACATGGGAAGGTGAGTCACCATGTTCTATGCCTTTTACAAACTTTTAATGCAATTTTTATACTAGTTTTTGCTCTCAAAATCGGCCCCTATAGAGAGTCTTGTTGACTAGTCACACCAACTGATTTAGAAGTTCATTTTAACCCTATTTAAGATTACCAATTCGTGGCATGTCAAAAACTACAAGGCAATTGCGTAAAACGCGTTTTCGTGACACCCGAAGGTGCGTTTTTGTGCTCTAAGGAAATTTTAGGAAACAATTTGTTCTTATGAGTTCCAAGTGTTTGTAAACACTTATTATAGTAAATAAACATATACTAAGATGTTACATTGAGTTATATGGGGTTATATCAACCCGTGACATGATTTACGGGCCATCGGGACACTCCCGGGCCAAAAAGGAGCGCTAAGAAATCCTCCTGTGGTTTTTGCTGAATTTTGAGAAACCACTTCGTGGGTTCTCTTTATAATGGTTAATAATGATGTTAGGAACTCAAGGAATCAATTTTATAGGAGTTCGTGCCACCTCGGCACTCCTCCGGACTTTTCGTGCTTTAAGGGGCGTGCGTGAGCACTCCCGAGCGTTTTGCGTTTTTGACTGAATTTAGCTTAGGGAATATATTTATATATTCATATAATAATTGTATGACCATTTGGTTTGAATATTAGAGGGTCATACAAGGTCATGTTTGACCATATGCTTCTAAGGCGTTTTAGCGTTTATGGAGAAACGACTGTTTTTACGTAACGTTTTCATGCATGGGTTTGCATGCGTACGTGAAATGATTCATATTTGGATTATATTCCATAAATAATGATCTAATAATATTATTTAGATTTGGGGTATTTCAAAAACCATTGTTGCTCCTGGACAATTGTGCCACTGTATATTTGGATTGCTCCATGTATATGTTCATCATAGTTTTTTACTAGTACTCTTGTTGAAATCGAATTTGTATCATGATTTTTCATGTAAAGCCCAATCGACAGTGTTATTAGTGTTGAACTTGTGGATTGAACAAGTGTTGAAGCGGTCCTTATGACAGTTTCATAGCTGTCTAGTGGAAGTGGCATTGCTAAAACCATTGTTGCTCCTGGACAGTTCTGCCACTGTATATTTGGATTGCTCCATGTATATGTTCATCATAGTTTTTTACTAGTACCACTATCATGAGAGCAATGATGACGGGCAACATGCTATGTCTGAGCTAATTTTCACTGCGTTACTTGACTATGAAATGTGTTTAGTTGATTTTTAACAGTGAACACTTCTGCTTAATCAATGTCATCCTCAAGCCAAAGAAACAGTGCAAGTCTCTTTACATTTGTGAATGTTAAGTGTAAGTGTTGAAAGAATGCTAAGTTGTTTGTGGCGTTCACATCCGACAATGATGGAAAGCTATTTTACAAGTGTGATTGTCCTCACCCAATATTCAAGTGATGGCATGAAGAGGAGTACAACAAACATCTTCTTAACCCCGAGTACTATGGTGAAGAGGTGAACCAAGGCGTCCATAATGCTGATACGCTGAGGATTATTGAAGAAATACATGCGTTGAGACTAGAGTTAAAGGATATGAAGAATAGCAGAATAATTAGGGGAGGTGTTAGTTTCTATGTCCTTTTTTTAATAGTTGTGTTGTTGGTAGTTAGACTGGTTTTTAGTTTGTTGTTCAGTATCCATGAGATGGACAATGCAACTTGTTGTGGTGTATATTAGCTTTTTACTACTTAATGCAGAGCTATGTACTGCAGTATTTGGAGCTATGTACTATAATGTTAGTTGTTTTCTGCTTAATCAACGAGATGGACAATGCAATTGTGTCCAGGCATTTGTTTTTAGTGTACCACTTTATCTCTTTGTTTATTAGTAACCAGTACAAGCTATAATATGGTTCATAAACACACTTTCGAGATACACCTGATTATAATCAACCATGCAGTGTGTAAATGAAAGCAGTAAACCAAATTCCACTTTCAAAACTAAATGTTTCCTATATACAGAATAGTAGTTGAGTTGCACCACATGTTGCTATCAGCCATAAGGGATACAACTCCATCAGCGTTAATGCTATCAACCAGAAGCTATGATGACCCAACTCCATCAGTAGTAACAAGTTCAAGAATTTAGACATTGCACAGTCTTAACATGCTCTCAATATGAATCAACAAAATTAACGCTCTCAAATTCAATGAAAGTAGTAAACGAAATAGCACTTGGAAATAATATTGCACTTGAAACCGAATCTTGTTTCCTATTGAACATCATTAAAATACCACTTGTCTGAAATCAGTTACATCACCAAACTAAGCAATCTCCAGCAAATTCGAAAAAACCACTAAAAAATGCTAAACTACCACGGTCTTGATCAATTACATCACCAAAATGTATCATTCTTCAGCAGATTCGAAAACCACAAAAAACGTGTTCAAAGAGTACAACCAAAGTAGAGAAACAGCTCCTGCCCAGTTTTTACACCGCCATCAAGTGTGGCAACAGACCACCATCATTCTTCCATCCCTAGCTACTCTTCAAGTGTGGCAATAGACCACCATCATTCTTCCATCCCTAGCTACTCTTCAAGTGTGGCACCAAACCTGCAACAGTACACTCAAACCAGTAACTACATATGGTAATTACACAATAATGAAAAACAATAGAAAATCCAAGTCAAAATACATTATATAACAGCAGTAAGTTACCTGTCACTTCTTTTGTTCTGCTGCCTCTTTGATGACCTAACCGATACAGACACTTCCTTCTTTCCTTGTCCTTGTTGATGGTTGCTCCCTGCCTGATGTACTTTGACTTGGATGTGAGCTAATCTAAGTAGACCCATTCCCATCTCCACTATCTAAATAGCTATAAGACCTTCTCCCTGCCCCACTGATCGGTTTGTCTGAGTTGTGCATGTCCTAGAGTTGTGCCCCCTTTGCTTACACTTTGCACATGTAATATGGGTTGACCTCTTTGGGTTAGGCCTCGCCTCACCTTCCTTTCGTCTTCTATTTTTTTTTGGTCCACCAGGTAGCTTCTTAAGAAAAGAGGTGACAGAATTTGCAATCCTATGGGATCAGGCTATATAGATTGGTCTGGTATTGGGGAAACAACCTTTTCATAGGCCTTGGCATACTTTGATCATAAATGTAATGTTATCGGCCAGAATGGAAGCATGTAACCTCCATTGACAAGTGTCTAAGTTGTTACACAAGACCGTGTACTTCCATGGGTCATTAGCCACCCGGTGAAGGTCAATGCCTTCTTGTACTGCATAATCCTCAATCACTTCTCTGAACACCGTCTTATTCAAGACATTTGTCTTGGTTCTAGCTTTATTGTACCATCAGGCTGGAACTCGAAAGGCTTACCATCTTTCAGATACCTCTCATCTCCAGCGACACCCTCGTCCTCATCCCCAGAAAAGCTACCTCCCTCCCTTATCTTTCCAACAGTGTCAACATCTATCTCTCCATCATCATTTTCACAATCTGTGTCAGCCTGTTCAGATGAGCTGAAGCTAATGTCATCATCAGAGTTGTGGTGCCATGAATCATCAGAAAAATGGGGATTGGGCTCCTCATTCGGATCCACCTGATTTTCCTCATTCTGCATGTTTGAAGTTTTCTCCTCCGTATGAGGAACTATGGTTTGAAGAGCAGCATTGTGGTTCAGTTGCACTATTATGGTTTGAAGCAACTGTAGGGCTACAGAGGGAGGGGGTGCCTGATCCAATAGGCCCTTTAATTGATCAGATGATGGAACACAAGAAGATTGTAGAAGCCTATGAGATGACCATGGAGGTAACGAGATCCCTTGCCGAGGTAATGTTGGAAGATTATCGGTGATAAGATTCAACCCTCTTGGCTTTTTTTCTTTTCCCAGATTTTGTGTTAGTGAAGGCAGTGTATGTGATGGTCGAGGAGGTTCGGTGCTGCTTCGTTTTATGGGTGTAAAGGCAATGTATGTGATGGTGGAGAAGGATTAGGTGGAGGTTCAGGAAGTGCTGCTTGAGAAGGCAGTATGTTTGGTATTTGTGTTTGAGGATCTTGATTTTGTGAAGGTTGAGTTTCTAGTGGTGAGGGGGTATATGACATCAATATCAACAACACCCGATTCATTGAAATCCAAAAAAACATCATGCTCCTCATCATTATGAATGGGTTGTTTATCCCTCTTGTCCACATCATCCAACCAACGTCTATAGGTGGCCATCAACTCTGTGTCCTTCTTACCATCTTTAACAATAATCTGAACTAAATCCTTACCCTCGAACAAACTAAGCATATTCAGTAGTTGTCTATCGCACCCAATTTCTATGTTCTTCCCACTTTTAGGGTGCTTGTACATGAATAAGGGGTGTTATGGAATTAAGGATGGACTTTGACTCTGAATCAATTTCACACAGTCATCAACTAACTCAATCGTCGAGTATCTGTCTGGGTCGAAGGGTATGTGATGTCTATACGTACAACCCTTGTACGTAACATCAAGGTGTGTTTCCATTTCTACAGACAAACACTTGGAAATCATCATTACAAAATTAACATACATTATCAATGATTACCATGCAAATAGAGCTAGAATTTTGCTAGTCTCAAAACTAATATACCGGCATTCAACACAGCAACCAGAAGAACAGATATACCAGAGGGAGCAACCAACCGATTATGTCAACCAACCGATTATGTCAATCAACCAACCAAATCTGTGCACACAATACCCATTCTGTCAATCTACAAGTTCAGTACTGAATCACCACAAGCATTCGACACAACAACCGAAAGAACAGATATACCAGAGGGAGCAACCAACCGATTCTATCAATCAACCAGCCAAAATGACAATATGTTAAACCAGAAAGGCAAAACCCACACCCGTCGGCCAGTAAAAAGGGGAACAGGAGACAGTAGAGTTAACAAGTCAAAAACCAGAAAGGCAAACCCACACCCGCCAACCAGCAATGTCAACTCGAAAAGCCCTTGAAGCAATCAATAAAATAGCCAAAAGAACAAGTAACCCAGAGGCAGCAGCGAAAATGGTCAAAAGGGGGACCAGCGAAACCCTAAATCGAGAATGTATGGCGTACTAGACAGACACAGCGACAAAAGGAGAACCCAACGCCAGAATCGAAACCAACAGCAGCGACAAAGTGTACGAACAGCAAACCAGGGTTTTAGGATTGACAAACCAGATCCTGATTTGTTCAAACGAGGAAGGACAACAGGGACATCGAGCAAGTGTGTTTTCGATAACCGACAAATGTGGAGTAGAGAGTCAACAATCGAGTCAACAACCTTTTTTCTTAACCACAAAGGCCGGTTCTGCCACATAAAAAACCGGTTTTCACACAATAGAGAATGAACCAATATAATAGCGCCACGTGGAGTGAACAAACGGAAATGAGTAAAAATGTTACGGATGTAAAACGGCTCAAAACTGATAGGTACGGAAAATAATTTTTCATAAAACATGGGTAGGGGATGTAATTTCATTATATGTCATGGGTGGGGATGTAATTTTCCCACAAAATAACAAACATTTAGATATGTATGTTGACTCACAACAGAAGAAAACAAATCAGAGCGTGGAGATTTTGGCGACTGTTTATGAACTTAGAGCTATGAACTAAACAATTATTATAGAAACATCTAATTCAAGTCGATACAACCACTTGTCACACTAATTTGATTAAAAATAATAAAGCAAGAGGCAACAAAAGGAGAAACAACAATGTGATTGTTTGGTCTGATCTGATTTGTTGATGGGTCAACATCTCAGCTTTTTAATATCCATAGCCAGTATTCCATCAATAAAAGTCTAATAGTTTATTACCTATATTGAAACCCATTCAGATTATCACCCACACCCACCCCCACCCACACCCACACCCACACGAATGTGTTTCGGTTAAATCCCTTTACGCCTTTCTCCTATATGGTTCCTCTTCCTTTTATTAATTTTTTTTTTTCTTGCAATACATTATTTTATTTTTTCGTAACCATTTGCAATACATTATTTTTGAAATTCCTTTGTAATACTATATCAAAGAATATCGATGGAGTAGGTTTGATTATCCATCCGACAAAAAGTCAAGAGACCAAAAATTACCCTGCCAAAACCCACTCTAGACGGAACAAAATGGGAAACGACGGCAACAAAAACTGGGTTGCCTATATCATCATTCAAGTCCCTAACCAAAGCAAATAATCTTAAGATATGATATAATTAGTGTGTGTGGTGATACCCTGATGCTGATATATTTTCAAATAGTTTTGTAGGTACAATATGCTCCCTACTAATTATTCTTTCAATGAATACCCAATCATTGGATAGGCCGTGGATTTGTTTTCAATTTGTAGGTATACACTTGAAGATTAGATTGATTCAACAGTTTATCAGCAATAACTTTTTTTTAGAGTTTTTCTTTTGCATGCTTCAGTTTCTGATTCAGGTCATCTAGTCTTGGTTATATTACTCATAAAACACTTACAGGTCATTTGATTATTGAAATGTTAATTCCTAGAATAATATTATTATAATGGAATTTTAAGAATAGAATATGACCTCATTTGATTGTTATGATATGAATACTTGGAATTTGATGTATCTTTTATTTGATTGGTAGAATAATGATAGGAATAAACTTAAAATAAAGTATACAATTACTAATCTATCATGAATAAGTAAGAAATTAATATTATTTGTTATATGATAAATTATAAGTTTTAATTACATATATTAACTTGAAAATATGTTAAAAAATATATTTATTACAAAATAATAAATAAAGTTTACTTCTCATAATTATAAGAACTTAAATACAAGTTAATAAACTATTTTTTAAAAAATTACTATTTGAAATTTCAGGATAATATTAAATTGATACTACGAATATAAACTTGCAATTACTGAGTATATAGAACGTAAAAGAAACATTATAGTACATGTAATCTGACATCATACTACTTATTCAGTTGCGGATAAATTTTCTATTAAAACTATAAATAATTATTCAAATTGTGACAATAAAAATTAATTATTCAAATTTGATAAAACATTCTACAAGGAAAAGAAAAACTAATAAAATTACAATGTAAACTTTAATTATATTAAAAATCCTTATAGTACAAAATATTTGTATATTTATGAATGATTAATTATAAGTATTGCACTTGTTACGTAATGATAAATTAGAAAATTATTTCAATAAACTATTAGGTTTTAACTATATATTAAAGTTATCATATATTTTATACTATGCTAAATAATTAAAGATTAGGCTAATATATTTTATTTTCATTTCTTGACATATCCAGTATTAAATTTAAATTTAAGTTTTTGAATTTCATTAAGTAATATTTAATTTAATAGATATATGGTTTTAACTAAAAATGTATGTTTAATATAAACTAAAATAATTATTTTATCAACAATTGAACAATATATAATTGAGATAGTATAAGTGATAATTATACACATATATATATATATATATATATATATATATATATATATATACCACTTCTAGTCAATTATTTTATTATTAGTAAGATTTTTGTTAATTTCAATGGTATTATTTATGACATTCAAAAGTCAAATAACCTTAATTTGTATAAATATATTTGATTTTTTATTATAAATACTAATATATAATACATAATATTTTTATTTTAATATATAAACATCTAATATATTTGCTCATAATAAAATATTTTTAATATATAAAAAAATGTATATAGAAATTAATATATATATATAGTATACATTAATTATAACTAAAAAATAATAAATAAAAATAAATAAAGACTATAATTGAATATCTACATGTATTTTAATTTGGGAATTTTCACCAAATACCACTGAGTATTTGCTTAATTCACGATATACCACTGTGTTTTTAAAATTACACAGGATAACACTAAGTTTTATTTATTTACCAGATAACACTATGTCTCATATTTTTTAAATGTTCCATTAATATCCCTAGAAAAAAAGACTAAAGTACCCATATAAATAATTAAACAAAAGTGGTATCTTATGAAATTTATCAGTATGACAAATCACTTTCAAGTTGTTAATTAATAACAGGGGTAGTTTAGTCATTTTCCTGGAATATTAATGGAACATTTAACAAAATATGAGACAGGGTGTTATTTGATGAAATAAGTAAAAACTTAGTGTTATCCTGTGTAATTTTAAAGACACAGTGGTATATCGTGAATTAAGCAAAAACTTAGTGGTATTTGGTGAAATTTCCCTTTTAATTTTATCTAGTATTTAGATAATCTGGTCACTCGGTTGGAATAGCAATTCCTAGCATTTCAGCAGGGAATACTATTTCCAGTGAATTACCAGCAAATTGGAATAAGCTAAATATTCTAGAATCGGTTTGTTCGTACCAAACACAAGATTAGCTGTAATTCCAAGAGTTTTAATTCTATTCTCTGGTACCAAACGACTCGTTAGCATATTCTAAAAAAACTCAATGCGACGTGGTTCCCTCCTTTTAAGAAGAAATTTTGATTCAAATTTCCCATTAAATTATTTTAGCCAAATTCTTAGCTACATGTGATTGTAGCTAATGGTGGCCATCGGGTCTGATTCTACCCTGAACTGATTTGAACTAGAACCGGTAGGGAACCGGAACTAGAACTGGAACAGCCTCAGCCGGTTCCGAATATGAATACACGTTTTGAGATTCGGGCCCGAACCCGGCCCGGAACCGGAACCGTCTGGAACCGTCGTCGGATTCGGAACCGTGGAACTGGAACCGGAATTGGAACCAGAACCGAGAACCGCCCCGGAACCGGCCAAAGTAGCTGTTGGAATCAGTCCAAAAGACATCGTTTTGGTCTCGGGTGCGCGCTCGTCTATATAATATAGCCGTTGGGAACCGGAACCGGAACCGCCCGAAAATCCCAACAGCTATTTTTTTATTTGTGTCTAACGGCTCCTAAAGCCCGCAAACGGCTATATTGCCCCAAAACCCCTATAAATACACCATTTTATCATCATTCCCACCACACAACTCATCCTACTCTTATTATCACTTATTACTAGTATTTTCTTGTGCAATTAAGTGTTATTAAGCATTCTAGCTACTAAAAAGCTTATTCCCCACATTAGCTCTCAATTCCTATTTCCCACATTCTAGCAAAATGTCGAGGAGATCCGGAATGGAAGTGATACCTTCTTCTAACCACCCAATCGATCCAAATTTTCAAGTGGATGAGCAAGACCAAATCACGAGATGGAATTCGGGTATCATCAACAACATCCACATTATTCACCTGCATCACTCCCACAAGGTGGAAGCTATACAATTTCTCAGCACGGATCTACAAACATGGGGGCAACACAACCAGGAATATCACCACCATTTGATAAGTTTTAATATTAGTTACAATTTATTTTATACAAACTATAATTTTATTTGCATTATTATCTTAATTATAGTCTAAGTCGTATTTTAACAATTAAAGATACATCCTCTAACCCATCTGATGCCCACAATCTTGATCAAGATGATGATCAAGAAGATGATGATTCTGACAACACTGCACCAACAAAATCGAAACAAGCTTCTTGGGTGTGGGCATACTTCACAAAGAAAGAAGATCCGCAGAAGCCCGAGACATCCAAGCAATATTGTAATATTTGCAGCAAAGGACTTGCATGGATGGCGGGTGCTGGAACCGGAACTTATGCAAAACATATGAAAACGCACAAGATCTACAAGGATACGGCGGCAATGACGGGTGGTACGAGCGGTTAAACTATGCTCACCGGGTTTACCTAATGACAACCTGGTCCAGGTTTTTTTCATTATGATAGAGAAAGAATGATAGATGGCATGGCTAGGTTTATGATTGCTGAACAATTACCTTTTAATTTTAGTGAAAGCTCTTATTTTGAAAATTTTGTTTGCACTACATTACAACCACAATATAGTAGAGTGCCTAGGAATACGCTAAAACGTAGAGCTTTTGCACAACATAGTAAAACTAGAAAGCTACTAATGGAAATGATGAATGCATTTGATGGTCGTGTTTCATTAACTAATGACATGTGGACCTCTACTACTAATGAGGCATTTATCTGTGCTACACTTCATTGGATTGATAGTTCTTGGACGCTTCAGAAGCGTATTATTGCCTTTGATATTTTTGATGATGCACATACTGATTTTAATATTTCTGAAAAACTTGTTGAAGTGTTATCTGAGTGGAACTTGTTAGATAAGGTGTTCTCTATTTCTTTAGATAATGCTTCAAACAACGTTAGGTGTGTAGATTACCTAAAATCTAATAGGAGACTCACACTCTTGCATGATGGTGATTACTTGCATATTCGATGTTGTGCGCATGTTGTGAATTTGTGTGTACAAGATGGTTTATCTAACTTGACCTCTACATTAGAACCACTTAGGCATGCAATGAGAAAAATTAGGAAATCGACTGTTGTTAAAAATGAGTACAAAAAAATGTGTGAGCAATCCGGTATACATCATCGCCATTTTGCTCCCGACACCCCCACTAGATGGAACTCCACATATGAGTTGTTAGTTAAGACTGGGAAACACCGACGCATTTTACTAGTTTGTATAACTCTATGGTTGTTCAATCAAATCAGGAATTAATGGGTCCAAAATTTTAGGAAAAGGCTAATTAATATTGTGAGCAAGGTTTTAAAATGTTTTGATGCTGCAACTAAGGTATTTTCATTAGTTTATGAGCCTAATGTGCATCTTGTCATAAATGAATGTATTAGTATTTTCCATGTCTTGCATGAGAACAAGAATGTTGATGGGATTAGTGAGGTTATTTATGATATGATGTCTCAAATGGTTTAACTATTTTAGTTAATTTGCTTTGATTTATCGTATTGCAACTGTTCTTGATCCTCAAATAAAATTGGAAGATCTAACAAATTTACTTGATTATTATTATAGTATTGTTCTAGGAGGTCCACCCAGGGATGATTATGTTAAAGAATATGAACAAAAAGTTAATGTAGCATTGAAAAAGCTACACGATGAATATACTTCAAAGTATCGTCCGAAGGAGCTTTCTTCTGCTATTGGTAGTGGTCCCTCTTCTAAACCACCACGCCCCAGTAGCAAAAGAAGTTCTTTGATTTCTAGTATTTTGAAAAGACCAAAATCAGTTCAATCGGGTTCTGGATTTTCTACATATGATGATTATATTAACTTGACTTTTAGTTTTGATGATGATGATGGTGATATAGATGTTCTTAAGTGGTGGCAAACACATGAAGCCAAGTTTCCAATCCTTGCAAAGATAGCCCGAGATGTGCTAGCAATTCCAGCATCAACAGTGGCTTCAGAGTCGGCGTTTATTGCGGGCAAACGAGTATTGGATGAAAAGAGATCAAGCCTTGCACCAGACTCAATCAAGGTTGGTGTGGAGAAGTATGATTGGGACTTAGCGTAGCTTAGATCCCAAGCACGCGCATTGCAATATGAAGGCCAATATGATGAGTGGTATGAGATGAATGGGGATAACACCACTTCGGACTTCTATCTTGTACTATTTTAGAATGTATTAGTATTACTTTCTTTCCATGTAATCTTGTTTTTAAGACTTATAAATTGAAATCATGTAACCTTTTAGTAGCTGTACTCTTTTTCCTTATTAGGGTTTTCCCAATGGGTTTTTACCTAATAAGGTTTTAACGAGGCCGTGAATCATATAATAAAATTCTCTTTGATTCAATCAAAAATTTTAAGTCTTTGTTTCTTACACATTTAAGATTATAAACTTGAGGAATAACCTATCTAGCTAGGAGTAAAGTGGATGAAAGGAACAGTGTGCGCGCAAACGGATCTCAAATCTGACCTAAAATGAAGATTCTAGAGCCGACCGACCCATAGTGGGTCGGTCGGCTCCAGTTCTTGAGTCCCGAATCTGGAACTGATATGGAACCGATTGGAACCGGTTCCAGAACCGGAACCAGAACCGCTCTGGAACCGGTCGGAACCGGTTTTTTGACCGAATCCGAAGTGAATACAGATTTTGGAACGGGAACCGGACCCGCCCAGGACCGGTTTTGAATCCGAATACAGATTTTCCGGAACCGGAACCGCTAAAACCGAACCGGAACCGGTGGAACCGGACCCGTGGCCACCATTAATTGTAGCTATCCGTAGCTACAATAGGGTAGTTTTGTATTTATTGAAATGTTATGGGATAAAAACCAAAAAAATTCACACTCGCACTCATGGCGATGATTTCAACATTTTTCTTTTTATCTTTTTCTTATCTTTATCACAACAATCATAATTTAAGGGTTATAACTTTTAATATATAAGTCCAAAATAAAAAAAAACATATCATTGTTCATCTAAATTCAAGCTCTTCAAAACAAGACCAGTCATTGATATATTTTGACAACTTTGAAAAAAAATAAATTATTTTTACATGTATAAATTGTTCTATACTTTAATCTGAGGATGTATGTACGTATTTTAATGTGATAATGTACATGCTTTAATGTGACGACGTACATGTTCAAATGTTAGAATGTACATATTCTTTAACATTTGTATATATTTGTATGGCCATCTGTGCAAGATTTATCCCTTATATGTACAGATTTTAATCTAAGGATGTACATATTTAATGATTCGTACAGATTTATGTGACCATCTGTATATTTTTAATGCGAGGATGTACATGTTTTTACGTGTGGGTGTACATGTTTTAGTGAACATTTGTACAGGTTTGTATGACCATCTGTACAAGTTTTCTTTTACGTTATGGGTACTTGTAAAACTAATTTTTTTAAGTTGTCAAAATATATCCATGACTGGTCTTGTTTTGAAGAACTTGAATTTAGATGAATAATGACATAATTTTTTTTTCATTTTGGACTTATATATTAAAAGTTATAATAATTAAAAGTTTTTGTGATAAAGAAAGAAAAAAAATTTAAAAAAAAAAGAAAAAAAGAAAGAAACTAAAACGGACGCGACTACAATGGTATGTAGCAATCTTGACTACATTGACCTTTAGCCAAGACAGATTGATTATTTTATAAAACCACACCGGATGTTACAAAAGTTTAGGTTGATGTAGTACATTACTAATGTTTAAACTGCTCGCTAGATAACCTTCCATTTCACTATATTCAAAGCACAATAGTGGAAAAATCTTTCTTCGACGAGAGGATACGTCTATCTTCGGCGATAGGATAGGTCTCAGGACTCTCTATTTCCCTTTGTCCCTATTAAGGAAATTACTAACTAAGTAATTCTGTTACTAATAAATTTTGTTATTGTAAATACATTTATTAATTTGTGCTAACAAACTCAACAACCCTCTTACACTTCTCCACTACCCAAACATTTAGGACCTAACAACAATATGAATGTTGTACTACATCTGTATAATTTGGTGAGCTTCTGAATGAAATCCTCAAGCAGTTTTCCATTCTCTTATATGGTATCAGCCTCTACGATCCCCTTTCCCTGCTTTGCGCTGCTCACCGCGTTCCCCCGGAGCCACCCAAACCCCTTTCCATAACACCCAGCGCCAGCGTGAGCCTACCATCTCAAAACCGATTTCCCAGTGCCAGCATCACAACCCTCCCCTCGGTGCACAAGTCGGCGCTCTTCCAAACCCCTCGCGCAACACTCAGCAACCAGCACCAGCGTGCGTCAGCGATCCTGTTGTTCGCGCCCCCCACCTGCACACACCTTCTCTGTGCCAACACCTCATCACAGCCCAACAACCCCGTTGCCGATAATTCCCTGTTGGTCAATCACCTCCATCAGTCGTGCCAATCTCCAGCAAACCCACGCGCCTTACATCACTTGCCCGTATAATACCTCTATCCCTCTTTATTTAACTATTTTTTTATATATCCTTTTGGATACGAGTCACACATATATATATATATATAACTATCTCTCTAGCTATATATATCTATATCACATTTCACCCACCACGTTAGATATATATCTATATCTACAACCAACTCATGGCCCAACTTTCCACCACGTTAGCCAACCCCGATGATGCCAACAAACCATTTGTCATTGTTAATTTTGCTAATGTGATTAAACTCAATCCACAAAATTATATCACATGGAAAATCCAACTTACTGCTATCCTAACCGGTTACGATCTCCTTCGTTTTATCGACGACACTTTTCCAGCGCCCGCCTCCACTCTTGCTACCGGCACACCCAACCCTGAATACACAGCCTGGCTTTGTCAAGATCGGCTCCTCTTTGGTGCACTCGTTGGCACTCTTACACCAACTGTGGCCCCGCTCATCACCCATGCCAAAACTACCAAACAAGCATGGGATATCCTTGCTAAAACCTACGCAAACCCGTCCAAAGGTCGGGTTAATCAACTCAAGGATCGCCTTCGTTCTACGGTTCAGGGTGCGTAATCGGTCTCCGACTACATCCTATCCATGGTAGCCACGGTGGACCTCCTTGCTGAACTCGGCAAGCCCATAGACACCGACGATCTCGTCTCCTATATCCTCCACGGGCTGAATGAAACCTACACTGCCATCGTTGATGCAATAAAGGCCCGTGACTCTACCATTCAAATCGCCGAACTGCACGACAAATTACTCGTGCGTGAACTCGAACTCGCCACCGCCACTGCTCCAGCTACCGCACCCGCCACTGCCCTCATAGCTCAATCCCGACCAAAGAACGCTAGGATGCGCACTTCGCCCCATAACCCCACCACCGGTCGCCCGTATACCGCCACCCGTGGCCAAGCTAGCCCTCGTCCATTCCTTGGCAAGTGTCAATGGTGTCGGGCAGTTGGTCATGTCATTGCTGCATATCCAGAGTTCCGTCGACAATATCCTGATGCTCGTCCCCCACCACCGAACTCTGTGTCCGCCCCCCAGACCAACGTCACCATGACACATGCCCGGACACCGGATTTTTTAGTTGACAGCGGCGCCTCGCATCATGTAGTCGACAACCCAGATGTCCTTCAGAGTGCATATCCCTACTCTGGCCCTGACGAGCTCTTCATGGGAAGTGGTGAAGGTTTGACAATCACACACTCTGGAACTTTGCCACTTACTCTTCTGCATGTTTATTACCACTCTCCAATACACTATGTGTTCCGACTATGACCAAAAATATTATTTCCGTGTCTAAACTTGCTTCTGAACACAATTGTGACATTGTTTTCTCACCTCATTCCTTTTTTGTGAAGCATCGAAAGACCGGTAACCTGCTTGCCTCTGGTCCTTGTGTCGGCAGCGTGTATCTTTGGCCGTCCTCTGCTCCAATCACGCACGTAGCCACGGTTAAGTCTACCAGTGCCGTGTGGCACCATCGTTTGGGCCATCCGTCCACCGCCATTTTTCAATTTCTACAAAATAAGTTCAATCTTTGCAAGACACTATTTCATCAAAGTGATTGTAATCCCTGTCAGATCAATAAAAGTCACAAACTTCCATTTTTTACTTCCACATTACACTCCACTCGCTTCCTTGAAATTATATTCAGTGATGTTTGGACTTCTCCTGTTCTCTCATATAATGGCTTTAAATATTATGTCATTTTTGTTGATCACTTTACGCGCTACACCTGGCTCTTTCCGCTCAAACGGAAGAGTGATGTCGCTCATGTTTTTCCCCAATTTCACAAACTTGTGACCAATTATTTTGCCACACAGATAAAAGTCCTCTACTCCGGCAATGGTGGTGAGTTTCTCGCCTTACGACCCTATTTACAGACTCATGGAATCAGTCATTTCACTTCCCCACCTCACACCCCTGAACACAACGGTCTCTCCGAGCGAAAGCACCGTCACGTTGTTGAAACTGGCCTAGCCCTTCTCTCTCACTCTGGTCTACCCCTCACCCTCTGGCCTCATGCCCTGCTCACTGCGGTCTTTCTTATCAATCGCCTGCCCACTCCGACCCTTCACCTCAACTCCCCTTACACCCATGTGTTTCATAAACCTGCAGAATATGTTAAGTTGCGCTGTTTCGGATGCTTGTGTTATCCTTGGCTACGCCCCTATACCACTAACAAACTGGACCCAAAGTCCATTGCGTGTGTATTTGCAGGTTACTCCACCACACAACATGCCTATTATTGCTTGGATCCAGTTACACATCGGGTTTATGTCTCTCGTCATGTCCGTTTTGTCGAAGATGTTTTCCCATATGCCAAGCTCCGGTCCTCCTACTCGCCCGCCTCTCCCCTTGAGGCCTCTCCT
Organism: Limonium bicolor; assembly: GCA_023374045.1. Lineage (NCBI taxonomy): Eukaryota > Viridiplantae > Streptophyta > Magnoliopsida > Caryophyllales > Plumbaginaceae > Limonium > Limonium bicolor. The sequence goes on along the minus strand of CM041778.1, from coordinate 250,060,396 downwards.
TCCGCATGGACAGATCTTAATCTACCTACGGCTCAACCATCCACTACATCACCCGGACCACCACCACCCCCCATAAACCCGGACCCTCCATCCCCCGCTTCCACCTCCACAACCCCCACCAACACCAGTTCACCAACCTCCCATCCACCGTCTTCCACCCCACATTCTCAGGCGCCCGCCACTACATCATCGTTCTCCCCTTCGTGCACTACTCCACCACCCCCTCAAACAATGCCATCCTGCACTATGGTCACTCACTCTCAACATGGTATTACCAAGCCTGTCCATAAACTCAACCTCACTGCTACACTTGATCCTCCCTCTGAACCCCGCACCATCACCCAAGCTCTTAAACATCCCTCCTGGCGGGCTGCTATGCAACATGAATATGATGCACTTATCCGGAATAGCACCTGGACCCTCGTACCTCCCTCCTCGTCCCAAAATCTGGTCGGCACCAAATGGATTTATCGCATCAAATACAACCCAGATGGAACCGTTGATCGATTCAAAGCTCACCTTGTTGCCCAGGGTTTCACACAACAACCAGGATGGGATTTTCACGAGACTTTCAGCCCTATTGTCAAACCAGTCACCGTCCGCGTCGTTCTCACACTTGCTGTCACTAACGGGTGGCCTCTTCGTCAACTTGACATCAACAACGCCTTCCTCCAAGGCTCTCTTCACGAAGAAGTTTACGTTCGTCAACCGCCCGGCTTCCATGACACCGCGCATCCGGGCTATGTCTGTCGTCTCAATAAAGCTTTGTATGGTCTTCGTCAGGCTCCCCGCGCCTGGTACACTGAACTCAAAAACTTTCTTACCCATCATGGCTTTTGTCCCTCTCAGTCTGACGCGTCCCTCTCATCTCTCACGTGGTGGTTCCACCACCTCCTAGTCCTTGCCTACGTTGACGACATTATCATCACTGGCAACAATCCCATATCTGTCAGCCAATTCCTCCGTCAACTTGCCGCTCGTTTCTCCGTAAAAGACCTCGGCCCCTTGTCCTATTTTCTTGGAGTCGAGGTTCTCCCGTGCTCTGGGGGTCTCTTTCTCTCACAGCGTAAGTATCGTATATATACACGATCTGCTTCATAAAGCTGGTATGATGAACTGCAGTAAGGCCCCTACACCAATCTCGGCAACCACCCCTCTTCTTAAAAACTCTGGCGAGCCCATCGACACCCCAACAACCTACCGCGGCATTGTCTGGAGTCTTCAATATCTCGGCCTAACGCGTCCTGACATTTCTTTCACCGTCAACCGTCTCTCTCAGTTTATGCAGGCCCTGACGACTCAGCATTGGACTGCCCTTAAACATCTGCTACGATACCTTGCTGGTACACTTCATCTTGGCCTTGCCATCCTCCCATCTCCTACTACCGCTATACATGCCTTTTCAGACGCTGACTGGGTAGGTGACCACGATGACTATGTCTCCACCTCTGGTTACATCGTCTATCTCGGCTCCACACCCGTCTCGTGGAGCTCTCGCAAACAACGGGCTGTTGCCAGATCCTCCAGTGAAGCTGAGTACCGTGCCCTTGCCGACACTACCTCTAAAATTCTCTGGCTCCTCTCCCTTCTAACAGAACTCAACCACCAAGTTCGCCAGCCTGTCCTTCATTGCGACAACATGGGTGCTACTTTCTTATCTTCTAATCCCGTCTTCCACTCCCGCATGAAGCACGTTGCTATTGCCTATCACTTTGTTCGTCAAAAGGTTCAGGATGGCACCCTATGTGTTCACCACATCTCCACCCGGGATCAACTTGCCGATGTGCTTACCAAAGCCTTACCTCCGCACACAGTCTGAAAACAACATATCCAAGCTTGGCCTCACCTCACCAGCGTCCAGCTTGCGGGGGCATATTAAGGAAATTACTAACTGAGTAATTCTGTTACTAATAAATTCTGTTATTGTAAATACATTTATTAATTTGTGCTAACAACTCAACAACCCACTTACACTTCTCCACTACCCAAACATTTAGAACCTAACAATAATATGAATGTTGTACTACATCTGTATAAATTGGTGAGCTTCTGAATGAAATCCTCAAGCAGTTTTCCATTCTCTTATAGTCCCAACCATTTCTCAGTTTCCTTAGGCTGCGTTCGGCATCCATTTTGGTGGTAGTTTTGGTCTGGTTGTTTTGTGATAGTTTCGTTGGTTGTTTTGTGGCTGTTTTGAAAACTAGTGTTCGGCAGACGGCGGTATCGTCTGTCTGTTTTGAATAAGTTAGTTTTGTGCGGTGCGTTTACCGTTTTCGTTATTACAATTAAAAATTTTATATTACATTTTAAAATAATTTTTTGCTAATAAAGTTAAAATACATGTAGATATTCAATTATAGCCTTTATAATTATTATTATTTATTAATATTTTAGTGACAATTAATTTATAATATGTATATATACTCCCTCCGTCTCACCCACATTGTCCTCTTTACTATTTGAGCTTATCGTTTGACTTCAATATTTAACATGTAAAATAATACATTTTTATAATTCTATATTTTATAATGGAATCCTTATGTGATAAACTATATATTGTAAAAATTATTTTTTAAAAATTATTTTATCTTATATATTTAATATTGAAGTGGAAAAGCGTGCTAAAAAGCAAATGGGACACTTATGACGGGACGGAGGTAGTATTAATTTATAAATAAATTTTTACATATATTTGAAAAAATAAAGAAATAAACCATTGCATTTAGAGTAAATATATTAGATGTTATATATAAAAATAAAATTTTACGGATTATATATTAGTATTTAATATAACATTTCAAATGTATTAATACTTAAGATTATTTTAATTTTTAATCAAAAAATAATATCGTTGAAATGAAAAAGCAATTTTTTATAATAATAAAATAATTGACTGTAAGCGAATATATATATATATAGCTATCACTTATTATTTTTTTATTATATATTGTTTAATTGTTGATAAAATATTTATTTTAAACATATATTTGTAGTTAAAATAATATATTCTATTAAATTAAATATTATTTAATGAAATTCAAAAACATAAATTTAAATTTAATACTGGATATGTCAAGAAATGAAAAATAACGTATATTCGCATATAAAATTATTCTTTAATTATTAAGCATGGTATAAAACATATAATAACTTTTATATATTGAAAAACCATAATAGTTTGTACAAACAGTTTTGTAATAAATTATTACTTAGCAAGTTGAATACTTATAATTGATATTTCTGAATCATACTACAAATAGTTTGTACTCTAATAATTTTGATATAATTGAAAGTTTACATCGTAATTTTTATTAGTTTGCTATTTTCCTTGTAGAATATTTTATTAGAATTGATAGATAGTAATAGTTGTAAGAGACTACTTATCCGTATCTAAATAAACAATTTAGAAAAACACTACTAGTTTAAAACTATTATTCTGTATTATTTTCACTAATTTATAATTTAGTATACCAATCTTTATAAAAAAACTAAAAATAAAAAAAGGGAAACTAATTTATAATATATTAATCTATATATTTCAATTTTAATTTAATTTTGTGTCAAATTTAATGTATAATATCATTTTTAAAATGTAATTATAAATATTGAAAATTTAATTAATTTTAATAAATTATTTAATATTATTAAAATATTTTCACCCCCTTAATTACAGTTTTCTAGCTACGTTTCTGTTTACGGTATTCATTATATTTGCAGCATAAATTGTTGGTTGTTTTGTGGTTGTTTTGTGCTGGTATATTTGTGGCTGTTTTAAAAATTGGTGTTCGGTGATGGCGGTTTGGTATTTTTTGTCAAAAATGTCAAATTCAAAAATACCACATTTATACCACATTTATGCTGTGTCCGAACGCGACCTTAATCTTCTAATTAAGCATGACTACTTTTTCTCATGGTTTTCCTTGTCGCTTTTCCCTTTTGTGGTCTAGTTTTTGGGTTTTTCTTCCTTATGTCTGTACTATCCTTTTGTATTCTTTTACCCACTTTTCAATGTCTGCATGTTATGATTATTACCCTTTCCTTTTTGAAAATTGTGGATTTGGGTGTGCTTTTGTTTGAGAGTAGTATTTTATGTTTTTTAAACATCTCTTCTCTGCCATTTCTCTCGTTTTCTAAAGGAATCAACTTTGTGTGGTTTCACCAGCGGATCCAGTTTTGTGTGGATAGTAATTAGACTAATCTGGTGTTGTTATAATCTAAGAAAGAAGATGTCCTAAGAACTTTGTTTGAACACCAGTTTTGTAGGAATAATTCTAAGATGTTAATCAGGTGTATTAGGTGCTTAACGAACCTAGAAGATGTCTTAGTAACATGGACGAATGATGTGATGGTTACAAGGGTTATTTAAGTTGTTAGGTGTGATTGTTAAACTAATCTGACTCGTTGATAAGTCTTTATATCCGAATTGATTAGGGATTACTTAACATGAGTAAAGATGTATTATGGGGTTAAGAGAAGGTTGGTAGTATATTCTGGTTGTTAATAACTTAATATGACCAAATGGGTTAAGGGATTGTTAATGTCTTTAATGTGTGTTTATGATGAAGTTGATGGTGTAACTAAACTCGGACTTAAGGTCTTAAGATCTAATATATTAGAAACCTATATGGATTGTCTTAGGAGATTAATGATGGTTGTAAGAACTTCTGAACTAGTTTGATCACTTATGTGTTGTTAAAGCCGAATGTATTAGTAACTCATTAGAGTTGTTTTAAGAAGTTAACTATAGTTGTTTATACTTTGAAATCAATATATATGATTTGATGAGTTATAATAAGGCCAAATAGGTCTTGATTGTTTGGATAATTGTGACCTTGTTTCAAGGTATGATTAATGGTTATTTTTGTTTTTTTTTTTTTTGCTAATTTTTATGATGATTGGTGTATTTTATGGCAAACGGATGGTGGTACTTGATAGTATGTCTTTGTATTGAGATATAATTTATGGTTGATTTAAGTATTTTACTAACTTGTTAAGATGTTTATCAATGAGGCCGAATGGGTTGGTAATTTGTTTGTAGTTATGACTTTGATTTAAGGTAAGAACTATGATTGTTTGATCAAGACTTGGTCTTAAAGTAATAATTATGGTTTAAAATTGCTAAGCTGATATGTTTATTATTGGTGTGTGATCTGGACCAAAGTGCCTTGGAAAGTTTATGGTTTTAACCTTGCCTTAAGTGTTGTTTTGGTTGTTGTTTATGTTCTTTGTGAGAGTATGATATAAACTTTGTTAGTAACTTGGCCTTTTGAGTCTTGCTATACTTGGAATTGTTATACTACTCTGTTAATCAGGATTCAATGAGTAATTCATTGGATGGATTGTTGCGATATGGCCATGTATGTAACTTGGGCATGACTGCCTCCTTGTGATTATAATCGGACGCATGGTATGCCTTGGGCTCCATGAGATGCTTCATGGTTTCCTACACTATAGTTTAAAGGTACTATAGGGGGTGTGCACATCTTTTAGGGCCTGGAGTGCTTTTGGGAAATGTTGGATCACCTTAAAGATCGGGATTCGTCCCTTGAACTGGTTTGGATAGAAATGGAGGAGTTGAATGGATAATCAATTAAATGAATTGGATTATATCCTTTCTAAGCATACTTGGACACCATGTTGTTATTACTTGAGTATTTGGGTGGTTAATTATCCTACTTGATATATATTGGTTGGTTATGAACTAAATATATCTGATGGCTTATTGTTGTACTCAAACTGTTATTGTTAATACTTGAATTATCATGATAAGTACTTGGTCTATTTTGAATATTACTTGAGCTATTAAATGATTAAGAGTGGCTATGAATCAGTGGCTATTTTGATATAGTATTTATTTTGATGGTAGCTTTGATTTTACTCAGCGTTGCTGATTTTTGGTATTATGCCTTGTGGTCCCTTCTCTGTGATTGTTTGAATGACCACAGATACAGGAAATGAAGATGACTTGAAGGAGCTCGAGAGTGTAGGCTAACGGATTAGAGACTTTCACCTAGTCTTCTGGAGTTTTGGTTTTATGTTTTAAAGTTAGTTTGTAAACTTTGTTAAATTTGGATATATAAGTTATTCAGCCTTAGCATTCACAGAAGTGTGAATGTGGCGGTAGCGCCCCGCTAGTTTAAAGCTTCCGCTACTACCACTTGTATATGTTTAATATGATAAGAAGATGTAGGAATTTTGGGGCGTTACAAAGTGGTATCAGAGCAAGGAAGCTCTTGATTAAGGATTAAAAATGAACCTTGGAAGGGCTAAAGGGGTTAGGGAGTCTAACTTGCAGGTTTGTGATACGAGACTTGTAAAGTGAGGTATGAGATGTGTGCTTTGTTTTGAATGATTTAGGAATGCTTTCTGGTTATGTTTGGATTTCTGCTATGAATGAATGCTTAAGTGATTATCAGTTATGTCTTGACCTTAATGGTTCATATTGTGGTTATTGGCTATGTCTTGATCATATTGGTTGAATGTGTTAGGAATAGTTGGAGCTCCGGGGTCGAAGCTTTTCTTAAGAGGGAGTGAATGAAATACCCCAAGTTTCTAAGGAATGATTTATGTTGCTGTTTAAGTCTTAATAACCTATAAAACACTTTTAAACCCTAGCATTGACATAAGTACACCTTAGGACCAGAGATGTCCTTAATCACACTCTTTATACTCTTTTAGGAGTAGTTAGCCCGAATGCTTCAATAGTATGTTGACAACCAAGCTAGTAGGTGATGCAGCAGCTAGCTTGTGTAATAAGCACACAAGTAGGTGATTCAGGTAGTAAGCTAGCAAGTAGGTGATCCAGCTAGTGGCAAGCACGAGGTGGCAAGCATGAGGTGGCAAGCACGAGGTGGCAAGCATGAGGTGGCTAGCACGAGGTGGCTAGCACGAGGTGGCAAGCACGAGGTGGCAAGTAGGAGGTGGCATGTTGGGATTGGCTAACATCAAGACCAATAGGAGCCTTACACCTAAGCAACCTAGTAGGAGGAGTCACCATATTATTAGACCACACTTTGGTCCAATGAAAGTAGGTTGCCGCCTCATTCCCTTAGTCAGCCCTTATGTGTCATCCTTATATTAAGCCTTAACTAGAACCAATCAGCTTGGAGCAAGTGTTATTCAAGGTGTCACCATTTAAGGTCTTACCCACCTAGGTTGGAAATTGACTAAGCTAATTCTTGCCTTATAAATACCATCAGCCACCACTCCAAAATACTCCATCCAGCACCAATATTTCATCCTTTGTAACACCCCTAAAACCGGCCTAAGAGTTAAGGGTATTACACGCCGCGTATTACTACCAATAACGCAAGGCTCTAAACGATCAAAAACAATAAAGGCCCAAAACAGAGTTCACTTAACATTGTAAACCAAAGTATTCAAATACAGCGGAAGTAAACGGATTCCAAATACATATCCGAATCAGAAACTCAAAACAGAAGAAGACCCGAAGGCTACAACGTCATAACAGAAGTTTAAACAGTCAAATGAGCTAAGCACTACAGCTCCAGAACTCAAGATGATCCTCGCTGATCAATCTGCAAAAAATGTTAGAAGTAGGGGAATGAGCACACAACTATGCCCAGTAAGCAGCGACCGTCATCAGCAAGGTCGCTCAAAACATTTGAAATCAGAAGAAGAGAAGATAAACATCTTATGCAAATTCTCAGATAGTCAGAAGCTTTCAGAAACAGAAGCAGAGTGGAACACAAAGGGTTCCCATTTCAGAAACAGTCAGAGCACTTAAACAGAAAGGGGACAAAACACAATGCACACACTCAGAAGGGTCGAAGACCCATAGACCATACCAGGTCTCTCGGCAACGCAGCAGAAATGACTCGAAAGAGCCAAAGGGTTCGTCAACCCCACAGAACAGAAAGGGAATGACCCACACTCAGAACGACGTCTACATGGTATACCACGGAATAGCTCGACCCAGCCATTCACGGCTCAGAAACAATGTGTAATGTCCCAAAACAGAAAGGTTGCTTAAACAGAAGCAAAATTGCATTTAAATATGCCAAAACACTCATAAATCAGTAGCACAGATCATAAGGAAACCAACGCCGCAAACGGCACTCAAAATCGGAGTTCAAACGAAGAAGTTATGTTGAAAACAGAGGGGTGTCCGAACTTGTGTCGGACGCGACGTCGAAGTTCGGACACAAGTCGAGACTCAGAAACCAAAGAAAGCCAAATGTCCGAACTTGTGTCCGGACATCGAAGTTCGGACACAAGTCGAGTTGAAATCAGATAGAGGAATTCAGAATGTCCGAACATCCAAGTTCGGACGGATGTTCGGACAGGTTTTTCGGAAGACACGCGGAAGGTCCGAACTTGTGTCCGGACTTCGAAGTTCGGACACAGGTCGAACTTTAAATCAGAGGGAAGACTTGGGGTGTGTCCGAACATCCATGTTCGGACAGATGTTCGGACATACCCCGAACTTGCAAATCAGAAAGGCAGAAACGCACTGTCCGAACTTCAAAGCTCGGACGGAAGTTCGGACAGTGCGCGAAAAACGAAATTTCCAGAAGACGAACAGAGCAGAAAAACAACACAAATCAATGCCTCAAAATGCCAATTAATCACACACACCAAATCAGACATTAAAACAGGAAACCATGGGGGTTTAACCATTCCAAAACGCAACCAAACAGACATCACAAACAGAAATCACACACGAAACAGAACCGTTGCAATCCCCATGGCTGAATTCCAAACTGAATCGAGTAACCACCTACCTCAATTAGCAGAAGAAGAACAACGATCTGAAACCGCAGGCACAATCCACGCAGAGCAACAATCCGATACAGACCAACAGCCACTGAATTCCACAATCAAGCCCAGAAATCAGAAAACATTCGAAGGAAACCTAGACTTGGAAACTCCAAAACTGTATAACTCTCTGCATCACAAACCTGGAATCGAGACCAGACGAAATACTTTGCAGAAGAACCCAACTTGCGCGCAACCAACGGCCACTGATTCGAACACAATCAAAACCCTCAATCAGAAACTGGAACAAGAACAGATGATACAACGGAGACCGGTTCTGCAATACCAACCTGAAAACGAAGAGGAAACTACACCGCAACTAAGATCACCAATCTGATTGCAGCAGTAGGACCGGAATCTTCAACAGAGGGGAAAGATCGAGAGAGAAGGAAAGAGAGAGAAACTGCCGCTTAGCACCACGATAGAGAACGCTCCTCACGATCTGGACTGAATTGAACTGTCGTGAAGAAAAAAAATTAGAAGGCTAAATTAAATAAGGTTCCCATCCTTATTAACTAATAAAAACAATTACCTTAATTGTTTTAATAGATGGACCTCATTGCCCTCTGCAATTAAAACAATGCCGCCGGTGTCCCACTGATAATAAATTAATCCAACCTAGATCATTATATAAACCGGACATAAAATAAGGTTGCAATTAAACGGGTATAACATCCTTCATTAAGGAAGAAGAGAAATAAAGCTCACCATGTTGTTCTTATCTTGGCTGAGAGAAAAGAAAGAAGAAGAGAGATCCTAGTTCCATCTTTACCTTTCCAATCATTCATCCACCATAAAACTTAAACCATTTGTAATCAGTAAAAAGAAGGCAAAGAAGGAGAGAAACCCACATAGGAAGAAAGCTTAGGCCGAGAAAGGGATGAAGGGGGAGAAAGCTCCATCCAATTCCAATCCGAAGTAAGGTGTCATAGAAGTTCTCCATCCATTCCTAGCTGATGGTGGCCGAAAATCAGAGGAGAAACCAATTTGGTGCTCCAAGATTGTCTAAGGTGTCCTAGCTTCTAACAAAAGTTTTCAAGGTTTTAGGGAAGGTTCTTCTTCAATTCTTAAGGTAACTTAAGGTTACTATCCCTTCACAAATCTATATGTTTTCAAAGACTAGTACCTCTTTAAGGATTATGTAAATTCGTTGGAATTTTGGGGCACAAAACCATTGAGTTGGAAATAAGCTTTAAGGAAGGAAAAGGTGCCTTAAAGAACTAACCTATATAACCAAATACATGGGAGTTGATTTGTGATGTTTAAGCATGGTTTGTAAGATTAATTGATCTTGAAACTTATCTGGTTATATGTGTGTTATTGAGGCTGAAATTGTTATGGTTTGTTTGGTGTAACTCAAGGTTACATCCCTTAACAAATCTATGTGTTATACAAGAGTATTACCTCTAATATATCTGATTAATTCGTAGGTATCTATTAGCCTAAAGCTAGAGGAATTAGAAAAGTGTTTAAGGAAGAAAAGAATGTGTTTACAACCTAACTTTGATTAGAATGCTTAAGAGTTGGTTTATGGTGTTTTGTTTCTGTTTAGTAAGTGGAATAATCTAGAAGTTATTACGATTGTTTTGGATAGTAATTAGACTAATCTGGTGTTGTTATAATCTAAGAAGACAGATGTCCTAAGAACTTTGTTTGAACACCAGTTTTGTAGGAATAATTCTAAGATGTTAATCAGGTGTATTAGGTGCTTAACGAACCTAGAAGATGTTTAGTAACATGGACGAATGATGTGATGGTTACAGGGTTATTTAAGTTGTTAGGTGTGATTGTTAAACTAATCTGACTCGTTGATTATCTTTATATCCGAATTGATTAGGGATTACTTAACATGAGTAAAGATTGTATTATGGGGTTAAGAGAAGGTTGGTAGTATAATCTGGTTGTTAATAACTTAATATGACCAAATGGGTTAAGGGATTGTTAATGTCTTTTAATGTGTGTTTATGATGAAGTTGTGGTTGTGTAACTAAACTCGGATTAAGGTCTTAAGATCTAATATATTAGAAAACCTATATGGATGTCTTAGGAGATTAATGGGTTGTAAGAACTTCTGAAAAAGTATTGATCACTTTGTGTGTTAAAGCCGAATGTTAGTAACTCATTAGAGTTGTTTTAAGAAGTTAACTATAGTTGTTTATACTTTGAAATCAATATATAGATTTGATGAGTTAATAATAAGGCCAAATAGGTCTTGATTGTTTGGATAATTGTGACCTGTTTTCAAGGTATGATTAATGGTTATTTGTTTTGCTAAGTTATTATGATGATTGGTGTATTTTATGGCCAAACGGATGGGTGAGTACTTGGATGAGTATGTCTTTGTTGAGATATGATTTATGGTTGATTTGAAGTATTTTACTAATCTGGTTAAGATGTTATCAATGAGGCCGAATGGGTTGGTAAGTGTTGTATGTTTATGACTTTGATTTAAGGTAAGAACTATGATTTGTTTGATCAAGACTTGGTCTTAAAGTAATAATTATGGTTTAAATTGCTAAGCTGATATGTTTATTGGTGTGTGATCTGGACCAAAGTGCCTTGGAAAGTATATGGTTTTAACCTTGCCTTAAGTGTTGTTTTGGTTGTTGTTATGTTCTTTGTGAGAGTATGATATAAACTTTGTAAGTAACTTGGCCTTTGAGGTTGCTATACTTGGAATGTTGTACTTGGTTAATCTGGATTCAATGAGTAATTCATTGGAATGGATTGTTGAGATATGGCCATGTATGTAACTTGGGCAGTGACTGCCTCCTTTGATTTATCGGACTCATGGTATGCCTTGGGCTCCATGAGATGCTTCATGGTTTCCTACAATAGTTTAAAGGTACTATAGGGGGTGTGCCATCTTTTAGGGCCTAGAGTGCGTTTGGGAAATGTTGGATCACCTTAAAGATCAGGATTCGTCCCTTGAAACTAGTTTGGATAGAATGGAGGAGTTGAATGGATAATCAATTAATGAATTGGATTATATCCTTTCTAAGCATACTTGGACACCATGTGTTGTATTACTTGAGTATTTGGGTGGTTAATATCCTACTTGATATATTGGTTGGTTATGAACTAAATATATCTGATGGCTTATTTGTTGTACTCAAACGGTATTGTAATACTTGAATTATCATGATAAGTACTTGGTCTATTCTTTGAATATTACTTAAGCTATAAATGATTAAGAGTGGCTATGAATCAGTGGCTATTTTGATATACTATTTATTTTGATGGTAGGTTGATTTTACTCAGCGTTGCTGATTTTTGGCATTATGCCCTGTGGTCCCTTCTCTATGATTGTTTGAATGACACAGATACAGGAAATGAAGAGGACTTGAAGGATTCGAGAGTGTGGGTAACAGAATTAGAGACCTTTCACCTAGTCTTTGGAGTTTTGGTTTTATGTTTTTAAAGTTAGTTTGTAAACTTTGTTAAATTTGGATATATATTTATTCAGCCTTAGCATTCACAGAAGTTGAATGTGGCGGTAGCGCCCCGCTAGTTTAAAGCTTCCGCTACTACCACTTGTATATGTTTAATATGATAAGAAGATGTAGGAATTTTGGGGCGTTACAGCGGATTGCTAGGTTAGGAGACAAGGCATCGAGTATGTTTTGTGGCACTAAATTATCTCTAATCTTGACATTGAATATTGATGCCTTTGAACTAATAGAAGGGGCAGGAACTGATTGAGCAATACTTTTTCCTTTCCTCTTATCAGATTTGGGTCCAACATTTTCCTAATATATTAATTAAGTCTATAACGTTATACAACTAGACTATATTGTAAAAGAAAAGAATTTCAGAGTGTATATTGTTCAGTTCGCTTACCTGCCCTATGAGTTTGACCAAGTGAACCAGCCAATGAACTGTATTAGTTTGGGCAGCACACACTGTACATATCAGGAGCAGGCACTGGTAATCCAACATCATCATGTTGAGACTCGTAATCATCCACAAGCACCCTAACATGGTTACTCTTAAGTTGTTGACCGTTCACTATATCGGTACAAGTATAAGGAAACAACTTGCCCCACGCCACCGTAACATTCTCATCACCAATATTTAAGAGCAACGTGCAGTCAGTAGGCATCTGAAATTATAGGGAAAATGCATGTTTAGACACTTTTAAATTGCTAACACCAAGTGAAAGATTAAATTCTCATGCATTATAATTAGCAAGTTAGTGTAACCTTGAGAGATGCATACGGAAACGGATCAACCGATTGGACGCTACTCTTCCGCACAGGTGTAGTCTCTGTCTGAACGGGTGAGGGAACTGGTGGTCTAGAAACTTCTTCACTGCTAAACATCTCGGCTCGCGTTCTAGCCATTGCCTCAACGATCCACTGCTCCTTAATATCAACTGTTTTGCCAAATGTTCTTCATATGTCATCATGTTACCTTGGACGCCTTGCCTAGACTCAGGATTTCCAAAATCTTGACGGATTCCAACTTGGCCACCAAAACTGATAGCACGGCCTGGATGACCCGTCTTTCCGAGAGCGCGAAAAAGAGGATCATGGTGCCTGACTGGAGTCCAAGTACCCTGGGACACTTGAGAGTGAACTCATCCTGTTATGAATTATACAAATGTCATTACAAAATAGTAAAAAGTGGTACAAACCAAATTTTTAACTTTGAATTAACTATTATTATATTCTTTTAAAATTTTAACTCACCATTTGCCTAATAACGGTTGTCGTGGCGTCATCGTACTGAGGATTTTCAAGATTAGATTTTTTGGGAATGCGACTGAGTTTCCCGACTTTCATCCCTTGTCACTGGCACTCAAAGGTACATCTGATGGTATTAAACCTTGTTTCTCCCACTCTATGGTACGCTCGGCGATACCCTTGCCGCCCAAGTGAGGAGGGTACAATTTTTTTTTTGCGTTTTCTTGCTGTTTTGCACGAAGAGCCTACAAAAAAATTTAAATTACATATATATTATGTGAGGTGAATTATAATAATTTATATCATATGAATGAGAGAACAAGACTACAAATCCACCTGAAACTGCTCGGTATGATGAGCCTCAAGAGCTGCGTCCACTGCTCTTCGGTGATACCATCGTACTGCTCCCACGGTGGCCTTACATCGCTTGTTGCTTCTGGATCATCCGGATCCTCTACATCGCTCGCATTGTAGATATACTTGTTGGCAAGCAGATGTCTACGGTCCCGAAACTGCCGAGCCATTGCTTGTAGCACACGTTCCTTATGAGAGGGATCTACGCAAAATTTAGCCTACATACACGAACGCAAGATTAGTGACATATTATAAGCAACTCTTGCATTTATATAAAAACAAACATACTACTAAGATGTGTGATCGTTTACCTGAAGGCGCTCAAACATGGTGTCCTTCAACGCCTTAGGCACCTCCTCCAATTGTGGTTGATATTACAGTATGTCTTAACCAGATGCCCCGAGTAAGCAACAAATCCTTCTTCCATTCTCCTTTCGGCTGCTGGTACTCATTGAAGTGCACCGGCTTCGTGAGGGGGCCTTTGTTTGCCTTCAGCGCTCGTGTGGCGCCCCACCTTTTGGGTTTTGTTTGAGATGATGAAACAGTTGTTGGCTCTTCAGCTTGCTGTGATGGGCTAGCCTCAGCCTCTTGTTCTGGTGCGGACTTCCTCGAAGCCTTCTTACCACCACGTGTGACGTGCTTAGTTGGTCTCGTCTGTTGTGGTGGTTCAGCTTCTCCAGTCGTGATGAACTGTCCAATTGGATCGTCCATCGGGTCATCCATCGGGTGATCAGCCACTAAGAAAAAATAAAACATTAGATCAAGACTTATAGATATAAACATTAATTAAACATACCAACAAAAATAGTTGAGATAACATTAAAAAAAAGATATTGTATCCAACTTAGAAAATACATACTCGATTTTTAGTATTACCTGACACCAAAACTTAGATTATTTTCCATTTTCAACCCAGACACCCTCATCATGGTCCGACCTTGTGTAAAGTAATTCATTTTGCAATTCATCATTTGAATCCCGTAATCTTGTAGGAAATAAATTTGTTTCATCTATCACCTCGTGGTCGTCTTCGTCATTGTTTTCATTTTCAACCAAAACTGGTCTTCTCCCAGGAAGAACAATAGACCACCTACAGTCTTTCGGGTCCTGAACATACCACACTTGCTCACAATCCTTTCCTAGGACAAATTAATCATTTGTATAGCCGACACGTGAAAGATCAACCAAAGTGAGTCCTTCGTCATTTTGGTAGCCACGTCGGTTGTCTACCCATTTACAACGAAACACTAAAAAATTGACGTGGTAGTCTAGTTCCCAAATGTCCTCGATAACACCATAATACCAACTAAAACTGCTAAATGGTCGAGATTGGTTACCGATTTGGTATTCAGTGACTGTAGCTTCTATTTTTTACCCCACTGTTCTGATTTATCGACTTAGCATCTTGGCGTGCAGTGTAGTATGTATATCCAGTTATACCATACCCTTCAAACGAAATACCATTGGTTTTAGGTCCAACGGCTAAACATCTAATCTCTTCACTAACATATTCTGGATTTGATGAAGCTAGTTCAAACACATGATCTTTGAACCATGATACAAACACTCAGTTTTGTTCAGTTGTCAGCCAAAGATAACCTTTAGTGGGATTTTGTTGCCTTAACTCAGCCATATGGGTATCGAAGAAAGGTTCAACAACCTCAACGTGTTGTAATACAAAAAGATGTGCTTGGTGAATAAGATCACATGGCACCTGCACCATCTTTCTGCCGATGACACCTTTACCCCTATACCTATTGTAGTGTCGCATTTTTGGAATACCAATCACCTCTGCTTCATTCAAATAATCAGTCACATATTCTGTGACTTCCTCAGTCACCGTCGCTTCTACTATGCTCCCTTCCGGTCGATATCTGTTCTTCATTCTACTCTTTAGGATACCTATGTATCGTTCAAAAGGGTACATATATTGTAAGTAGACTGGACCACAAAATTGGATCTCTCGAACGATGTGGACAATTAAGTGCACCATTATGTCAAAAAAGGATGGGCGAAAGTACATCTCAAGTTGACATAATGTGACTACGGTTTCATGTTGTAGATCACTAAGGGAGTTCATGTCAATTACCTTGCAGCAGACGACATTAAAGAAGAAACAAAATCTGGTTAAAGCATTTCTAACATTATCAGGTAAAATCCCTCGGATCGCTACTGGAAGTAGATGTAACATTACACATGATAATCGTGAGACTTCATGCCTAGCGACTTCAAATCCTTCATCGAGACTATGTTCTTCCAATTTGAAGAGTACCCGGAGGGTACTTTTACGGAATGCAAACATTTATAGAAGCTGATTTTTTCATTTTTTGAAAGAGTGTAGCACGTAGGAGGTAGATAAATTCGTTTCCCGTTCTCTTGTGGGTGTAACTCTGGCCGTATACCCATGGCTTGCATGTCTTTCCTTACTTTTAACCAATCTTTTTTTCCTGGTATATTGAGCAAAGTCTCGCTCACTGCCTCACCGACGTTTTTCATGATATGCATGATATCCAAACAGTGTCTGACAGGCAAATGACGCCAATACGGTAACTCCCAAAAGATGGAACACTTTTTCCAAATGTTTTTTTGGTGGTTTTGATGTGTTTCCAAAAACATTTACGATGTCCTTAACCTTTGAATAAACTTCCTCGGAGGACAATGGTAGACGGGCTGCACGAGTCTCAGCTTTGTCGTTAAACAGTTTTTTTTTCTTTCGAAAAGGATGATCTTCAGGTAGAAACCTTCGATGGCATATATAAACATTTTTACCACATTTTTTTAAACATTTTGAACATGTGTCATCCTCGCATATAAGACATGCAAATGTGCCTTTCACTGTGTACCCAGACAAGTTACCATATACAGGGAAGTTGTTGACTGTACAGAACAACAACGCCTTAAGCGTGAAATTTTCTCTTGCATAGACATCATATACCACGGTACCCTCATTCCACAATAACTTCAAATCATCAATCAATGGGGCGAGATATACATTAATGGTATAACCTGGCTGCTTGGGACCAGATATCAGGAGTAAAAACATTATGTACTTTCGTTTCATACATAGCCATGAGGGAAAATTGTATATCATTAGCAAAACAGGCCAAGTGATATGTTGACTGCTCAACGTACCATACGGGTTCATCCCATCAGTGCATAATCCAAGCCTCAGATTCCTGTTTTCATCACCGAAATCGTTGAACCGTCTATTAATGTTTCTCCACTGAGGCCCATTTGATGGATGTCTTAACTTCTCATCACTTTTTCTACCCTCTGTGTGTCATCATAAGTTTTTTGCATCTATCGAATTGGCAAACAACCGTTTGAATCTAGGTATGATCGGCAAATACCACAGCAGTTTAGTTGGAGGACTTTTTTATGAACGGAGGAGTCATCATCCTTATGCTTGTATCGTGACAACGAACATTTTGGACACTTGTCTAATTGTTCGTAATATTCCCTATACAACACACAGTTGTTTGGGCATGCATGAATCTTTTTGTACTCAATACCCATTGAACACATCCATTTCTTTGCTTCGTAGGTGGTGGTAGGTAGACCGTTACCATCAGGAAACATATCATGAAGTAACTCAAGAAGTGCCGTGAAGCTCTTGTCACACCATCCATATCTCCCTTTCAGATTGAACAAATTCAATACACTGGTCAATTTACTGTACTTAATGCACATGATGTACAAGGCTATTTTGGATGCATCCAGTAATCTTTGATACTCATCCGGCCTATCGGCAAAATTATCCTTGAAATTGTCAAACATCTCGTCTATTTGCTCACCATGGTAAGCCATCTGATCACTTTAATTGACACCTAAATTATCTGGGAGTTCTGACTCATTAACAGTATCAAAGATGTGATCGGTTCTCATCCTCTTCTGATCATGACTGCATGAGGAGACGTCGTTATCATCAACAGACACCCCATGGAACGTCCATCTTCTATAATGTGTCATGAATCCATGGGTCTTCAGATGAAATTTGTTTGGATTTTGGGCCCATTTCCCCAGGACCGTGGTGAGATCGACATGGTTACAGAAGAAGAAAAAATCACAAGATAATGTAATGATAAAATTGTGACACAAGGATATACGTGGTTCGGTCCAAACATGACTTACGTCCACGGGAGGAGATAGAACAACTTTCATTAAGAAGATGAGGATTACAAGTTTACATGAGGATTACCCAACCAACCCATCAACCCGTGTTTCCCGTGTTTCCCTTGGTGTTTTTACCTGAGTCCCTTTGAGTTCCCATAGAACCACCCTTGACTCTCTTGGATGTGATCCCCAAAGTTGGGATGATCCAAAGCTACGGGTTACTAGATCTATTTATAGTGCTAGATCTAGACCCTTCACTTATTCCAACGTTAACCTTGTAACAACAATATAATAATGGCTCACAAGTTACAATGGTTACAACTTAATTAACATCATCCATTAACACCTAGAAACAACGAACACTTGGGTATCTAGAAAGCCAGAAGTCTAAACTTCTTTTTCCAAGGATTTAAACTTCCTCATAACTCTCCTCATAACGTTAGAAAACCAAATGCTTCAGACGCCCTTAATTTTCACCGTATAAATGCTCCCACTAATGCATCTTCAACTTCCGTGAAACTCTTCGTGAATTATGACATTAATTGGAAGACGAAACCAATTAACTTCTCAAGAGTAACTCAACGGATTTAGCATTAATTCTAACAATTCTTCCTCTTAATGCTCAATCCGGCCAATCACATACCACCATTGATGCCAAACTTCCTCTTGAAGAATAATCACAAAAACAGCCCACACAAGGACTAAACCGGATAACTTCATCTGGACTGTTTGCATTCCAACTTCGGTAAATTGACCACTCCTCCCCGAGCCTTCAAAGACTCATTTGGTCCAAATCTTCATGGACCCGCTACAAACACGAAGTAAGTAGCAACTCAGGAAAAAACTACGCAACCAAAGACAATAGTGATCTCTTCCGTCTTTATCCGGTTCTCGTAAAGTCTCCAAACATGACCTAACAGCAGCTTCACAATTGATCACCTCGCAAAGCTCCATTTGTGGTTATATGCGCGCTACCACAACCCTAGGTCCTTCACTTGCTAGATGATCTCCAGTGCTCCATGGAAGTCCACGATCCGTCACGTGACCCGAGAAAATATTTTTCTCGTTTTCTACATCACTCCACCACCATTGAAGCTTCATTAGATCTTACCATTCTTTATTATCCTTATCCCCACAAAAGGGTTTGTAAAATAAAGAACTATATCTAACTTCAAATTGTGAATGATGCACCGGATTTTTCAAGATCCAAGATCTCCAACTTGATCTCCTTCCAACAACACATCATCATCTCCAAGTACATCCCCACACCAAAAAAGAATCGTGGTTGTGATTTTTTTTACGAGCTCTTCCTCTCTACCGAACTTGTTTTCAATCCAAACTTCTTCTTAAGAGCACGCCACCTCCCTCATGAAAATACCTCACCATCACCGTATATGATACAACATATGAGTCACCAAACTCTCATCATTGCTCGATGAAGAATAAAACCACCTTTACTCTTCAGTGAATTTACATCTTCATTAGCAAGAATTGAGTGCCCAGACTTCAAACATATCATGAACACGATGTTCCGACCAAGGCAAGGAAATGCATGAGCTTCAAGGCACAACAACTTTCTCTCTCCAACACCTTTCTTCACTCTTCACTTTTATCAAAACCCACATCATCTTGAATCACCATTCTCTCTTCCCAATGACATCTCCACCAACACGGACATCCCAAAAAACCATGAGCTCTGATACCACTTGTTAGGATTTTGGGCCCATTTCCCCAGGATTGTGGTGAGATTGACATGGTAACAGAAGAAGAAAAAATCACAAGATAATGTAATGATAAAATTGTGACACAAAGATATACGTGGTTCGGTCCAAACATGACTTACATCCACGGGAGGAGATAGAACAACTTTCATTAAGAAGATGAGGATTACAAGTTTACATGAGGATTACCCAACCAACCCATCAACCCGTGTTTCTTGTGTTTCCCTTGGTGTTTTTACCCGAGCCCCTTTGAGTTCCCATAGAACCACCCTTGACTCTCTTGGATGCGATCCCCAAAGTTGGGATGATCCAAAGCTACGGGTTACTAGATCTATTTATAGTGCTAGATCTAGACCCTTTACTTATCCCAACATTAACCTTGTAACAACAGTATAATAATGGCTCGCAAGATACAACGGTTACAACTTAATTAACATCATCCATTAACACCTAGAAACAACGAACACTTGGGTATCTAGAAAGCCAGAAGTCTAAACTTCTTTTTCCAAGGATTTAAACTTCCTCATAACTCTCCTTATAACGTTAGAAAACCAAATGCTTCAGACGCCCTTAATTTTCACCGCATAAATGCTCCCACTAATGCATCTTCAACTTCCGTGAAACTCTTCGTGAATTATGACATTAATTGGAAGATGTAACCAATTAACTTCTCAAGAGTAACTCAACGGATTTAGCATTAATTCTAACAAAATTCAATTTCCTCGATGCTTGAATATTGTCTTATCACACCGCAGTCAACATAAGGACATGGAATTTTCACCGCCTTTGTCATGTTCTTATGTTGCACTGCCGCTTTGCATAACTCTTTCAACATCTTGTCAAAGTGATCTCCTCAATCACCATACATCCAGTCACGCTCCATACTATATGTGAAACACACAATGGGTGTAACACCCCCGAATAAACAACCAATAATTAGACGACGAGCCTATCGGTAATACGAGATGTCTACGCAGCGGTTTCCAACCTCATCCGGGTGTCACAGATGCCAACCACCCATGTGGTTGACAGACCACAATACCAACTTCAAGTTACGGTCTGTATGACTGGAAGTCCAACTTAACGAAATCCAAATACAATATAAAGTACAACTCAAGTACCGAGCATCTACAGTTTAGTTAACAACTTAAACAACATAACCCATACATAAGAAAGCATACTACTAAAAGTCTTGCCATGTGGACTACCCCCATGGTAGTCACACCACCTACGCTCCATCACGTTCCAGATGATCACCTGTAAAAATAAAGGACTCAGCAAAACTATGCCGAGTATGAACGTGTGAAGCCCGCATGTTACCGGGCCACACGACTAATTGGTCGAATATTATTAAGTCAATTTACATGCTATGATAAAGCAGTAAAGCTCACATCAGCACATCATGATATCATACACACTCATCGGTAGCATAGCAATATCAGTAAGCAACCAAGCACAACTTGCAAGTAGCATAGCAATGTCAATAAGCAACCAAGCATAATAAGCTGCTAATGTAGCAACAACAACCAAGTACATAATACAACGAGTGTGTAGGTATATTATACCGTCGATCCTCACTATGGGATCATTCAAAAAATTGCGTATTGTTTTCTTGTTCTCATTACATATGTTTATCTTTCTTCTCTTGCACCGAGTCCGGGGGATGTAGGTTAGATCCCGAGACTTTATAATGTAGGTGCTATTCTTTCCTTGTTTCTTAAATGATCACATTTGTGACTTCTCTCGTTTGCTTGGTCTCATTACACAAGTTTTCCTTTGTTCTCTGGCACCGAGTCAGGGGATATAGATTAGATCCCGAGACTTCATTATGTAGGTGCTAATCGTTCCTTGTTTCTTTAAGGATTATTTGTGAACTCTTTTATCACCGCACGTTGGAGGTCGTCGCCTCCATAGCTAATCCCTCATTCCCGGCGTCATGCGCCGAGAAAGCGGAGCCGCCTCTTGACTCCAGGATAAGCTCCCCCAATTTGTCACTCCCCCATTCCCGATGTCATGCGTCGAGAAAGCGGAGTCGCCTCTAGACCCCAGGATGTGCTCCACACAGAAGGGCGAAGGATCTGATGCAGATACCAACTCCCGAATATTCCATACCGCGCGGCCCGAGATGTCGTCTTCCCGGGTTATCCTCATGTTCCACCAGTTGGTACTTTTTTCATTCATTATCATTATAATCTCGACACCATAGTGGGTGTCATTAGCGGTCCTCTAAAGTTAGAGAGGATTTGTCTCTTCGTATAGTTCTTTTGTTTTGTTTCCGTGGTTCGTCATGTCTCACCAAAGGAGACTTGCTCTTCATTATCATTAATGAATAGACACCATAGTGGGTGTCATGGTAGTCCTCAATGGTTTAGAGAGGAGTTCCCCTTGTAGAGTTTTCTTTGTTTTCATAGTTCGTTGTGGTTCTCGTTTAGTTTTCCCTTTATGTAGTTTCTTTGTTTACATAGTTTGCTGTGTTTCATCTCAAAGTTCCATAACGCGAAAGGGACTAAACTACTGTGTGCGCGCAATGATACACAACAATGATATAAAAATCATACAACATAATAAACAAGCAATCCAATTTCATGCTTTGATCTTAAGTCTTTTCACACAGAGCACACAGCACACAAGCCGTGTAACACGACAACATACGAACCACACATGTCCATACCTGGATCAGAAGCAAGTAGTCTCACACACGGAGTCCTGGTCGGAGTTCGCTATGGCCCTAGCGTTAATTACAAACAATGTGTCAGTTTATGATTTCATGTGACAACCTTTGTGACACTCCCCGAATTTATTAAACTATTATCGGGTGTTATTTCCTAGATAAATCTTTGTTGCATGTTCAACCTTTATTAACCCTTTGGACTTCCCACGTGTTAGACTTTATGTTACTCCTAGGGCATTCACACCCTTATTTTACACGTTAACTAAGTCCTATCCTCTAGCTAACGTTTTAGAGTGCTCTAGGCACTTAGTATGTAACAAGTTTATCTAAGATGGGTTTAACTTGTCTAAAGTGCATTCCCCTCCATAGCTAGATAGGTTAGAAACGTTTTAACTCTAGTATCATAATACTATAGTCCATAACATAGCCCTAAACATGTTTATACAGAAACCCCAAAGTCTAGAACATTGGCACCTAAATTCGGTGTTTCAGTCTCACTTAACAGATTTATAATCTTCCTAGCGTGTCTACCAAACTAGGTACGTATATTAGCCACGATTCAGATACATTATTAAACCACCATCACTACTGAAACGACACCCTGTGCACACCTTCACTTGAATCTTCCTTTTTGTTCCTTAGTATGTCTTCTAATTCCACCCAAAAATTTTACAGATTTAATTAGGTGCATCATCTAGGTTTTGGGTTCATTAGCAAGCTAACATAACCCTCTTATACCACTTGTATTTCAGTATACAGAGGCAATGATTATAGATGAAACCCGAAAACAGAAACTATGCACTTCTACTTGCTTCTTGCTTGCAGTTAGTTAAACTGACCTCTACTTTTTCCCTAGGTATTTATAACCTTTCATAAGGGTGTTAGAGATGTTTTTGATTCATTAGCAGTCCAGTACAACCCATTCCTAACCCCTCTGTACACGATTATGCAGATCTGAAACCAAAACTACAGCACAATCTGTATATAAATTCAGTTAACCTTACTCTTATTATATGAACTGTTGTCTTCTGTTCTCTTTCTGCTCTTTAATTTGTTTCCTAATTTTGCCCAATGTATATATCACTTACTAGGGTACGTTAGAGGTATTTTAGATTCATGGGCAACCCAATACAACCCTCTTCAAATCATTCTGTACCGAGTTATACAGAAGACAATGTTTCAGAAACCAAACAAAACTGGAACATTCAATTCAGTTGTCTTTTCCTTTTTGTTGTTCACTAAGCTGTCTTTAAATTTTACCCCAACTTAGTGACACAGGTTAGTTAAGTGTTTGATTAAGGTGTAAACTTAAAACAATCCCAAACAACTCGATTAACCCACTGCTATGTCTCATATACTGAAACAAGAAATCCAAACCATAACTGAAATCATAAACTGAGGTATTCTCTTATTTGCTCATTATCTGTTCTTCTAAACTGCATTACATCCCCTCCCAATTGCTTCACTCACTTAGTTAAAGTTCAATTGAGATACTAAACCCACAGCAAGTTAAAACCACTTGGACCTCGTTTCAGGAAAATCCCTACACAGCACCTGTCACAGTTGAAACAGAAAAGAAAAGCAAACGCTGCTATCTCACTCTCTATCTCTTCTTTTTGTTACAGCTTTATTTTCAGTCTTTCCCCAATCTTCCTTAGCTCCTTAATGGCTTAATGAAACTCCTAACAACCTTTCTGTACAGAACCAAAACTGAAACACTGGAACAAGAAACTGAAAAACTGAAATATCTTTCATTGTCTTCTTCCTGCCATTAATCTGGTTTCTAATTTACTCAAGTTGTTTTCTCATTTAGATCAACGGTTTACCATGATTTAACTTCAAGAATAGTCCCAAAACACATGGCTAACACCTCTCAAAACTCTATACAACGAATCTGAAAACTGAAAGAAAACCCAAAACTAATGTCTTCTCTGTGTCTTTCTTTTTGTCAATCTATCTGACTTCTAATTTATCCCCAAAATACTCACTTACTTAGTTAAGCGTTTAAGCATAGCTTTACCCTCAAGGAAAAAGAAAAAAGAAAAATAAAAACAATGCACGATAGTAAGGACTATGCCCCTGAGAGTTTATTGCAAAACTGAGAATAAGACTGTACACTTTGGGACATAACACTGACGTTTTCTCTTCTGTTTTTTATGTTTGTTCACAATTTTAGATTTCTAGTTTCGCCCCAAGTTAATTCCCCAAAGCAACTTGTTAACTTACCGAAACTTATACTAAGGCAAAAGCTTCATAAACTGATGTCTAACTGTTATTTGCTTCTGTTTTAAATATGTTGACTGATCTTCCTACCCCTCCCCCATTGATAGTTCACGTAGCTAGGGTTATATTAAGTTTCTAAATCCCAAATGACAATGCCTGCACCTTTAAGGTTTCTTTACTCAAGTCTGTAGCACAGAAACAAAAACTGAACATACTTCAGTTTATTTCTTTACTCTTAGTGCATCAGATTAGTTAATCTTATTGTTTTCTTTTCTGTTCTCTTAATCTAATTCTTAGTTTCCCAACTTTCCTCACTCAATCAAGTGGTTCCCCATGATTCCCCTTCAAGGACAGACCTTAAAACAACATGGTCGAACTACTGAGTTTGTATAGAAACAGGTGTAGACTGTTACATTATTTTCTGTTCTTTGTTGTCTGTTTCTGTTTTCTTTTCCTTCTACCTCCTCATGTATAAAACACAGACCACCAGCTCACCATTAAATTAACTACTCAGCACCAGATTCTTTTCCAGCGCTTTATTAACAGATTAACCAAGTAATCTCGACCACAATTTTACACAGCTCAAAAATAGTTTTAGTGTATGAGTTTGGGGTTATACCATTGAGGGTTTTGAAGCTGTTTTTTTTTTCTTGATGGTTTCTTGGCTCCCCTCAGTATAGTATGCACCTAGACAGATTCACACGCCATAGTAAGTTTGTTGCTTCATCTCAGATTCAACTCAAACATTACTTGACCAGATTTTCGGTAGTTTTTACCTTCCTCTGGAGGGGTTACTCTTTGGGTTTTCTTCCCAGCCTTAACTGTCGCATCCACCACAAACAAGGCCCTACATTGCCGGTCAAGCACAAGTAAGAGTTTCAGATCAATGATGATTTTGGAGGCTCTAAACAGAAAGGAAATAAGACACAGAAAAAAAACTCGACAGTTTGGGGGCCTCACATTGGGTTCGATCTCAAGATGGCCCTGGGTCTGGTTCTGGGCGATTTGTGACACAAGACGGCGGTGGTTTCCAAGAGGAACTCATGCATGCAGAAGGTTGAATAACAAGGGAGATCAGCAATGATTTTCGAAAAACAAACAGAGGAGGTGGAGAGAGTCTACACAGCCAACATTACCGGTACCTTGCTCTTACCTTCAAGAGCCTTGAAGAGGATTTGGCTTCCAGTTTTCCAGAGCTTCTACCGGCGGTTGCATGCAAGGTTTAAACGCATAAAAATGAAGAAGGTTAAAGGAACTGAGCAGGAGCTTCGAATAGAACAGAGCCCAGCGGAGAAGGTAGAAGAGAGGAAGGATGTCCCGCTCTGGAATCATGCATGCCGTGAGAGAATTGGAGAAATTGAGGAGTTGTGTGTGGGTTTGGATTCGAAACTCATACACACGAGAAGGGAGGGGAAAATTCTCTCGTTCACACCATCGTGTTTAACATGCAGGAGACAGCACTTAGGAGTTAGTGAAAGTTAGATTAGGGGGGGAATAATCTCAGATGCTTGTGGTTTGATAAACTAAATGACTGCGGTAGTGCTCTGTAGTTACACAAGAATACTGCTCTCTGATTACAAGGGAATGGGTGGGGTTAGTTTCAAAATGAATTCTGGTGCTCACCGACAGAACAAGGAGTTAGTTTACCTGGGAAAGAGTTTCAGAATTACAGAGGGAATATTTGTTTCTCCTTTTATCTGAAGTTACTTAGTGGTGTGTTATTAGTTTTAATTCGTGGGCATCTGTTACCGAATTCGAGCATAGCTCAACCGGTTAAAGCGTTCTGGGTGTATACGAGAGGTACGGGGTTCGAACCTCAGTGGGAGCGTTTCTGCTCCTTTTCTTTTCTTTTTTTTTTGTATAAGTTATACTTGCTTATTTATATATGTAACATCATATAATATACCACGTTATATTTATTTATTTATTTGTTACAAGGTTACACGACGTTATCATTTTTATTACAACGTTACGATATTGTAACGTTACGCCCATGTAGTTTTTGTATTAGTACATATTTAAGTACGCGACTTCATTAGTATGTAACGTCGTCATGCGTTCGGACATATGTATATACTAGATTTAATTTTTGTACGTTATTTTATGTCCGAGTTATAAAACGCGTTATGATTTTATGCGTTTAATGTTCAGGGGTATTTCAACTTACCCCCCTTAAAAGAGACTTCGTCCCGAAGTCTTACTTCCTTAACTTATATTTTCCACTCCTGGTAACCTTAGGGATCCAATCCCGCATTCATTATCGCTACCCAAAAGATTAAGTCCATAATTATAATGCTCGGTGCTTCTAAGCACCGTGCCACATCAGTGGCTTCACACAAGTTCTCATAGTAGACCAAGAAGCTAGCAATGTGTATAACATGCTAAAGTGCAAACCAAGGCACACGACATTCATTCATCCATGGCGTACATAACATTTTCACACACAATCCAAACACACAAACCTACCAACCAACCACGAGTGGCTGTAGGAAGACATCATAATAAATCAACACACATACAAAACAAAAACGCGCTTACCCCCCTTAAAAGAGGGGTACGCCCCCGTACCCTACACTAAACCAAAACATCGATGAGAAGGTAGGGGTACATAGTTTTCCTTACCGGATTGATTATATGCCATTGTGTAAACGCCAGATCGGGTTTTCCCGAGTGTGAGGAGGCTTTCTACCTCTCTAGCGTTTTCCTACGGATTGAAATGGACCCTAACTAACGAGCCTCACAAACTAACCCGTAACCCCGTTTCTTAAATTCAGGTTTTCCTATACTCGGTACTCCTCTGTTCCAGTCATCAGAGCGCAACTACGCTCTGATACCAATTTCTGTAACACCCCCGAATAGACAATCAATAATTAAACGACGAGCCTATCGGTAATACGAGATGTCTACGCAGCGGTTTCCAACCTCATCCGGGTGTCACAGATGCCAACCACCCATGTGGTTGACAGACCACAATACCAACTCCAAGTTACGGTCTGTATGACTGGAAGTCCGACTTAACGAAATCCAAATACAATATAAAGTACAACTCAAGTACCGAGCATCTACAGTTTAGTTAACAACTTAAACAACATAACCCATACATAAGAAAGCATACTACTAAAAGTCTTGCCATGTGGACTACCCCCATGGTAGTCACACCACCTACGCTCCGTCACGTTCCAGATGATCACCTGTAAAAATAAAGGACTCAGCAAAACTATGCCGAGTATGAACGTGTGAAGCCCGCATGTTACCGGGTCACACGACTAATTGGTCGAATATTATTAAGTCAATTTACATGCTATGATAAAGCAGTAAAGCACACATCAGCACATCATGATATCATACAACCACTCGGTAGCATAGCAATCAGTAAGCAACCAAGCACAACTTGCAAGTAGCATAGCAATGTCAATAAGCAACCAAGCATAATAAGCTGCTAATGTAGCAACAACAACCAAGTACATAATACAACGTGTGTGTAGGTATATTATACCGTCGATCCTCACTATGGGATCATTCAAAAAATTGCGTATTGTTTTCTTGTTCTCATTACATATGTTTATCTTTCTTCTCTTGCACCGAGTCCGGGGGATGTAGGTTAGATCCCGAGACTTTATAATGTAGGTGCTATTCTTTCCTTGTTTCTTAAATGATCACATTTGTGACTTCTCTCGTTTGCTTGGTCTCATTACACAAGTTTTCCTTTGTTCTCTGGCACCGATTCAGGGGATATAGATTAGATCCCGAGACTTCATTATGTAGGTGCTAATCGTTCCTTGTTTCTTTAAGGATTATTTGTGAACTCTTTTATCACCGCACGTTGGAGGTCGTCGCCTCCATAGCTAATCCCTCATTCCCGGCGTCATGCGCCGAGAAAGCGGAGTCGCCTCTTGACTCCAGGATAAGCTCCCCCAATTTGTCACTCCCCCATTCCCGATGTCATGCGTCGAGAAAGCGGAGTCGCCTCTAGACCCCAGGATGTGCTCCACACAGAAGGGCGAAGGATCTGATGCAGATACCAACTCCCGAATATTCCATACCGCGCGGCCCGAGATGTCGTCTTCCCGGGTTATCCTCATGTTCCACCAGTTGGTACTTTTCATTTCATTATCATTATAATCTCGACACCATAGTGGGTGTCATTAGCGGTCCTCTAAAGTTAGAGAGGATTTGTCTCTTCGTATAGTTCTTTTGTTTTGTTTACGAGGTTCGTCATGTCTCACCAAAGGAGACTTGCTCTTCATTATCATTAATGAATAGACACCATAGTGGGTGTCATGGTAGTCCTCAATGGTTTAGAGAGGAGTTCCCCTTGTAGAGTTTTCTTTGTTTTCATAGTTCGTTGTGGTTCTCGTTTAGTTTTCCCTTTATGTAGTTTCTTTGTTTACATCGTTTGCTGTGTTTCATCTCAAAGTTCCATAACGCGAAAGGGACTAAACTACTGTGTGCGCGCAATGATACACAACAATGATATAAAAATCATACAACATGATAAACAAGCAATCCAATTTCATGCTTTGATCTTAAGGTCTTTTCACACAGAGCACACAGCACACAAGCCGTGTAACACGACAACATACGAACCACACATGTCCATACCTGGATCAGAAGCAAGTAGTCTCACACACGGAGTCCTGGTCGGATTTCGCTACGGCCCTAGCGTTAATTACAAACAATGTGTCAGTTTATGATTTCATGTGACAACCTTTGTGACACTCCCCGGATTTATTAAACTATTATCGGGTGTTATTTCCTAGATAAATCTTCGTTGCATGTTCAACCTTTATTAACCCTTAGGACTTCCCACGTGTTAGACTTTATGTTACTCCTAGGGCATTCACACCCTTATTTTACACGTTAACTAAGTCCTATCCTCTAGCTAACGTTTTAGAGTGCTCTAGGCACTTAGTATGTAACAAGTTTATCTAAGATGGGTTTAACTTGTCTAAAGTGCATTCCCCTCCATAGCTAGATAGGTTAGAAACGTTTTAACTCTAGTATCATAATACTATAGTCCATAACATACCCCTAAACATGTTTATACAGAAACCCCAAAGTCTAGAACATTAGCACCTAAGTTCGGTGTTTCAGTCTCACTTAACAGATTTATAATCTTCCTAGCGTGTCTACCAAACTAGGTACGTATATTAGCCATGATTCAGATACATTATTAAACCACCATCACTACTGAAACGACACCCTGTGCACACCTTCACTTGAATCTTCCTTTTTGTTCCTTAGTATGTCTTCTAATTCCACCCAAAAATTTTACAGATTTAATTAGGTGCATCATCTAGGTTTTGGGTTCATTAGCAAGCTAACATAACCCTCTTATACCACTTGTATTTCAGTATACAGAGGCAATGATTATAGATGAAACACGAAAACAGAAACTATGCACTTCTACTTGCTTCTTGCTTGCAGTTAGTTAAACTGACCTCTACTTTTTCCCTAGGTATTTATAACCTTTCATAAGGGTGTTAGAGATGTTTTTGATTCATTAGCAGTCCAGTACAACCCCTTCCTAACCCCTCTGTACACGATTATGCAGATCTGAAACCAAAACTACAGCACAATCTGTATATAAATTCAGTTAACCTTACTCTTATTATATGAACTGTTGTCTTCTGTTCTCTTTCTGCTCTTTAATCTGTTTCCTAATTTTGCCCAATGTATATATCACTTACTAGGGTACGTTAGAGGTATTTTAGATTCATGGGCAACCCAATACAACCCTCTTCAAATCATTCTGTACCGAGTTATACAGAAGACAATGTTTCAGAAACCAAACAAAACTGGAACATTCAATTCAGTTGTCTTTTCCTTTCTGTTGTTCACTAAGCTGTCTTTAAATTTTACCCCAACTTAGTGACACAGGTTAGTTAAGTTTTTGATTAAGGTGTAAACTTAAAACAATCCCAAACAACCGGATTAACCCACTGCTATGTCTCATATACTAAAACAAGAAATCCAAACCAGAACTGAAATCATAAACTGAGATATTCTCTTATTTGCTCATTATCTATTCTTCTAAACTGCATTACATCCCCTCCCAATTGCTTCACTCACTTAGTTAAAGTTCAATTGAGATACTAAACCCACAGCAAGTTAAAACCACTTGGACCTCGTTTCAGGAAAATCCCTACACAGCACCTGTCACAGTTGAAACAGAAAAGAAAAGCAAACGCTGCTATCTCACTCTCTATCTCTTCTTTTTGTTACAGCTTTATTTTCAGTCTTTCCCCAATCTTCCTTAGCTCCTTAATGGCTTAATGAAACTCCTAACAACCTTTCTGTACAGAACCAAAACTGAAACACTGGAACAAGAAACTGAAAAACTGAAATATCTTTCATTGTCTTCTTCCTGCCATTAATCTGGTTTCTAATTTACTCAAGTTGTTTTCTCATTTAGATCAACGGTTTACCATGATTTAACTTCAAGAATAGTCCCAAAACACATGGCTAACACCTCTCAAAACTCTATACAACGAATCTGAAAACTGAAAGAAAACCCAAAACTAATGTCTTCTTTGTGTCTTTCTTTTTGTCAATCTATCTGACTTCTAATTTATCCCCAAAATACTCACTTACTTAGTTAAGCGTTTAAGCGTAGCTTTACCCTCAAGGAAAAAGAAAAAAGAAAAATAAAAACAATGCATGACAGTAAGGACTATGCCCCTGAGAGTTTATTGCAAAACTGAGAATAAGACTGTACACTTTGGGACATAACACTGACGTTTTCTCTTCTGTTTTTTTTTGTTTGTTCACAATTTTAGATTTCTAGTTTCGCCCCAAGTTAATTCCCCAAAGCAACTTGTTAACTTACCGAAACTTATACTGAGGCAAAAGCTTCATAAACTGATGTCTAACTGTTATTTGCTTCTGTTTTAAATATGTTGACTGATCTTCCTACCCCTCCCCCATTGATAGTTCACGTAGCTAGGGTTATATTAAGTTTCTAAATCCCAAATGACAATGCCTGCACCTTTAAGGTTTCCTTACTCAAGTCTGTAGCACAGAAACAAAAACTGAACATACTTCAGTTTTTTCTTTACTCTTAGTGCATCAGATTAGTTAATCTTATTGTTTTCTTTTCTGTTCTCTTAATCTAATTCTTAGTTTCCCAACTTTCCTCACTCAATCAAGTGGTTCACCACGATTCCCCTTCAAGGACAGACCTTAAAACAACATGGTCGAACTACTGAGTTTGTATAGAAACAGGTGTAGACTGTTACATTATTTTTTGTTCTTTGTTGTCTGTTTCTGTTTTCTTTTCCTTCTACCTCCTCATGTATAAAACACAGACCACCAGCTCACCATTAAATTAACTACTCAGCACCAGATTCTTTTCCAGCGCTTTATTAACAGATTAACCAAGTAATCTCGACCACAATTTTACACAGCTCAAAAATAGTTTTTGAAATACCCCAAACCTTAATATATTGTTTAAACACTTAAATATGGTGCATTAAGACTAAAAAGAGTCTTAGAAACATTAGTAAACAAATTTAAACAAAAGGAAACACAAAATGTGCTTTAAAGTCAATAAGAGCCAAAATGTGCTCTAAGCTTGGGATAAACTTGGTTAAGACCTAATGAACTTACCAAGACCTCATTTATACACTAATGAACATATTAAATCAATTACCAAAGAAAACCAAGCTTGAAAACAAGTTTAAACACAAAATGTGCCTTAAGGAGTCTTAAAGCACATTTTTGAAAAATTGTCTTGTAAATGAGTTTTGAATGGCTAAATGTCCATCATTACTCTTAAACTATATGTGTACTATATAATATCACATTTGGGTGTCTATATTAGTGGGAAATCAAAAATTTCACTTCTATGTGCCTTGTTTTATGAATAGTAACTTTTATAAGCTATTTTGTAACATATGTTTGTATAAGTAATTAAGTTGACAAACAAAGACTATATTACCCTCATTATACTTAGGGGGCCGGTTTTCTAAGGCTTGGTGACTCACCACCCTCTTGTTAATTTGTTAAGTAAATAATGATGACTAAGAATTTACTATTTGCTTTTAAACTACAAATATCTTCTAAAGTAAAACCAATCTTCATTCTCTCATTTCCTTTCCTTGCTCACACGGTTTCCCACCTCTCTTCTTCCTTTCTTCTTTGTTCTCTCACGATAGAACCACTACCACCATTAAAACATAAGCTTTGATCTCTTGTAAAACCTTGCTCACTTGTCCAAATCAAAAACAAACACCACCATCTTCTTCCTCTCCTCAAGCTCTTCATTTCTATCTTCTCCAAACTTCAAGACAACCATTTCGGTGCCATGGAGTTTCTCCATTGAAGGAGCTTGAGCTTGTATTTTTACATATTGTTTTCTCCTTGACTTCTAGGTAAGGAATCTCAAATAAAACTTCATTTCCCTCCTTGTTTTGTCATGTCCGAAAATACACATTGAAGGAGCTTTTTTATGTGACTTTGTTCTAGCTTCATTCCAACTCTTCATGGACTAGGTGGAGTCCTCTCTTGCTAGATATTCAAACTCTCTTCAAAGAGCAAGGTAAAACAACTACATTAATGTTTTTGAAACAATGTAAAACTAGGGTTTACAATGAGATGGAGCTTATAGCTTGAATACTCATTATAATGTTTGTATATTGTTTAGAACTTGTCAAAGAATCAAGTACTCTATCGGTTTTCTAAAGGAAACAAGAAAGAAGTTATTTTGCAAAAGGTAAATCTACTAACCTAATGTTGTTTTAATGCCTTAGGAGGATGAGCTTATAAATGCTTATTAAACTACCTAAAGAGCCAATGGTGAATGACTTAGTAAAGTGTTCTCAAGAGCTTAGTAAAGGCATATGTGTTGTTGAGTGTATTTGCAGGTTAAAGGCAAATATATTGTGGAAATTCAGTGTTTATGATTTGTGCATCTTAAGGGCCTAAGAGCCATGTCATTTAAGGGCCTAAGTGCCATGCAATTTAAATTGTGCACTATATTGTGATGTAGTGCCTTGTGAGTGAAGTTTGTGTATATAAGTACTTGATGGATTTTTAGTGTTCTTGGTTGTTTATTGGTAAAAACAATGTGTTTTGGTTGTAATGTTCTAGGAGAACCTATGTCAAAAATTAGGTAACAAATGTGAAGTTCTAAGTGTTAAAATGCGTTTGATGAGTTAAGGAGTATTAAAATGGTTAAGTGTTGTTCTTGTGTAAGAAACATGCAATAAGGTGATTTGGGATGTAACAAAGACTTAGGCATGAGCTTGAGATTTTAGTATGTACCAAAGGCATTTTGGGAATTAGTAAAGACTTAGGCAAACTTTGGTAAACAAGAAGAAGTGTAAACTTGGAAAGAACTTCAAGAGTGACATAAGGAGTTGGTTGTGAGAAATAGTGCTTAAGAATTGTTAAGATGAGGAGAAAGCATTTTGGGATAGTAGTTATAATAGGTGAGAAACACCATTTAGAAACCTAGTACAAATGTTGTAAGTGTTAAGGAATTTCACAAAGAAATAAGTAAAGGCTTAAGGAATTAGAAAAGGAGTTTCGTGGATGTTGTATGTGGGTATAGGGTACCAAATGTTTAGGAGCTTTAGGAGAGGATACTATAAGGTTTGGAGGCTTTGGAGAAATTTGGTTAAGTGTTTAAAGGCTTGGAAATTTGAGTATAATGCCTTGTCCGAACTTCCGTCCGGATGTGGAAGTTCGGACAGGCTCTGTTGGGCAAGGAGTTTTCACTCTCGAACTGTGTCCGAACTTCGGAAAGTCCGGACACAAGTTCGGACGTCCCTGTTGCTTTCCTTAGAATTATCCTTGAACTGTGTCCGAACTTGCGAAGTCCGGACACATGTTCGGACATATAGAATTCTGCTTTGGATTTTCCTCGACTCATGTCCGAACTTCCGAAGTCCGGACACAAGTTCGGACATGGTCTGTTTTGGGTTTAAAGTCACGGCTTGTGTCCGAACTTGGAAGCTCGGACACAAGTTCGGATAGGCCACTGTATGGACCAAAAATTATTGTTTTAAGATGGGAATTGTTATCTAAAAATAGTAGATGGTTAGTAATGATATAATAAGGTTATATAAGACATGTTAGGTGGGTTTTAAAGGCAATTAAAAGGGGGTGAAAAGATGTAACAAGTGTAAATAAAAATAAACTAGTAATGTGAGTAGATAATGTTAATAATGGATTAGTGCGTTAATTAACCGACGTTACTAATGTGTTTAGGATTCTCCAAGGTGGAAACGAAACCAGGCAAGGACCGAGGTATGGTTTTCTTGCAGTCTGTTGTCTAGCGGTTTACACCGGTTTGTGTGTTGTATGTTTTTCTGTGTGTTTACAACGTTATAGATTTAAACATGTAATGAGTTTTAGTTGTTCATTTTATTGTGAGTGTTGTTGTGACTCTCTTCCCTTGTGTGTGTCTAACCTGACTTGCCACCTATTGTGTGATGGTTGCTAAGTTCCACTATGAACTTCTAACAAGTGTTAACTGGGAAGGAGGAATCCGGTTGTCCGGTCATGCATGTAAGTTAAGAGTAGATATCTGAATCAGATTCGACTCTTATGTTGTTAAGATTGTTCTCCTTAAATTGGCGTTCGATCTCCCGCTAGCTTCTTCCAAAGCTTACCTATTCTGACTTATGATCGGTTTAGTGGGAACCTGTGTTTGTGTGGTGTGTTCGGGTCACTAAATCCGAACCATCTGTGACTTAAGTTACTCGTTCGTCTAACAGAACGGTAATGAGTGTGTTTAACGAGCTTGACATGAGAGTGAATCACTCTCTAGCTCTTATGTTATTTGACCCTTGTGGTTTGTTATCGTGGAGTGAAAATCCACTGTGTATGTGTTTGAGCTATGCACTATTGATGCCAATGCTCCATGTTATGTTATGCTATGTATATAATTGAATGCCATGTTATAATGACAAGTAGCTGCGCGTATCCCGGTAGCCGATGGGCTGCGCGTTAGCCATACCAGCCAAGGGTTGCTGACCCCCTCGGGGGATCCATATTTCTTATACTGCAGGATGAGGATCGAAGAAGCGGAGTGGCTTTAGATCCTAGGATGTAATCCCTTTTGTATACTTTTGGATGTTGGCCCGGGATGCGCCTGTGCTCCTGTGGCGTTATGTATTATTGGGTTGTTGCAGTTGCAGTGATGTATACAGTGAAGGATGTATGTAGTACTCGGTATTGTATATAATGTATTTATGGTTTAGTTTTATGCTCGGGAGTCTGATCATCAGACCGGTACAATTGTATTTATTCTGCCTTGTCAACCACGTGGGTGGTTGACGGCGTTGTAGCACCGAAGCGTTAGTTACTGTTTAGTTGTTTATTTCCGCTGCGATTTCATTTAGTATCATGTGCGTATTAGGGGTGTTACAGTTTTAGCGTATGAGTTTGGGGTTATACCATTGAGGGTTTTGAAGCTGTTTTTTTTTTCTTGATGGTTTCTTGGCTCCCCTCAGTATAGTACGCACCTAGACAGATTCACACGCCATAGTAAGTTTGTTGCTTCATCTCAGATTCAACTCAAACATTACTTGACCAGATTTTCGGTAGTTTTTACCTTCCTCTGGAGGGGTTACTCTTTGGGTTTTCTTCCCAGCCTTAACTGTCGCATCCACCACAAACAAGGCCCTACATTGCCGGTCAAGCACAAGTAAGAGTTTCAGATCAATGATGATTTTGGAGGCTCTAAAGAAATAATAACACAGAAAAAAAAAACTCGACAGTTTGGGGGCCTCACATTGGGTTCGATCTCAAGATGGCCCTGGGTCTGGTTCTGGGCGATTTGTGACACAAGACGGCGGTGGTTTCCAAGAGGAACTCATGCATGCAGAAGGTTGAATAACAAGGGAGATCAGCAATGATTTTCGAAAAACAAACAGAGGAGGTGGAGAGAGTCTACACAGCCAACATTACCGGTACCTTGCTCTTACCTTCAAGAGCCTTGAAGAGGATTTGGCTTCCAGTTTTCCAGAGCTTCTACCGGCGGTTGCATGCAAGGTTTAAACGCATAAAAATGAAGAAGGTTAAAGGAACTGAGCAGGAGCTTCGAATAGAACAGAGCCCAGCGGAGAAGGTAGAAGAGAGGAAGGATGTCCCGCTCTGGAATCATGCATGCCGTGAGAGAATTGGAGAAATTGAGGAGTTGTGTGTGGGTTTGGATTCGTGACTCATACACACGAGAAGGGAGGGGAAAATTCTCTCGTTCACACCATCGTGTTTAACATGCAGGAGACAGCACTTAGGAGTTAGTGAAAGTTAGATTAGGGGGGGAATAATCTCAGATGCTTGTGGTTTGATAAACTAAATGACTGCGGTAGTGCTCTGTAGTTACACAAGAATACTGCTCTCTGATTACAAGGGAATGGGAAGGGTTAGTTTCAAAATGAATTCTGGTGCTCACCAACAGAAAAAGGAGTTAGTTTACCTGGGAAAGAGTTTCAGAATTACAGAGGGAATATTTGTTTCTCCTTTTATCTGAAGTTACTTAGTGGCGTGTTATTAGTTTTAATTCGTGGGCATCTATTACCGAATTCGAGCATTGCTCAACCGGTTAAAGCGTTCTGGGTGTATACGAGAGGTACGGGGTTCGAACCTCAGCGGGAGCGTTTCTGCTCCTTTTCTTTTCTTTTTTTTTTGTATAAGTTATACTTGCTTATTTATATATGTAACATCATATAATATACCATGTTATATTTATTTATTTATTTGTTACAAGGTTACGCGACGTTATCATTTTTATTACAACGTTACGATATCGTAACGTTACGCCCATGTAGTTTTTGTATTAGTACATATTTAAGTACCCGACTTCATTAGTATGTAACGTCGTCACGCGTTCGGACATATGTATATACTAGATTTAATTTTTGTACGTTATTTTATGTCCGAGTTATAAAACGCGTTATGATTTTATGCGTTTAATGTTCAGGGGTATTTCAACGGGTATGAGAATCACATTACCGAAATCAATTGTATAGATTGCATTTGTTTTCACGTGTTTATATCCTAATGGAGTGTGACTAGTTTAAACCCAAATACACTAGCAGTTTTGTCTCAAACATCTAGCCTAACTCTAAGGTTCAAACCCAAACAAACTAGCATTTTAATTTCAAAATGCAAGCCTAACTCTAAGGTTCAAACCCAAATAAAGTAACATTTTAATTTCAACAAATAATTGCATTTTTAAAAACAAAAACATAATTGAAACTCTTTACTTGTTTGTACTTTGTACGATGTATAGAGGGAGAAGGAGGATGGTTGGTAGACAGGGAGCGACAAGAATGGCTTGACTTTGCTGGAAGTCGTAGACTAATATATAGTGAGACCTGATAACAAAAAAATTTTGTTATGTTAAGACAAAATACTACATTACTAAGATATTTGTAAAAAAATCGGCATGAACTTTGTATAATTTCATCCATCTCATGCTCATTATTAAGAATTCACCAAATTCATATACAATAGAAAAATATTTCAACAATTGGCATTAGTGAATCAAGATAAGAATTCTACATGTGAAACGCAATCATTAGCAACATGTATGTTCCTTATTTTACAGCTAGGTTGCAAATTTACAGTGAGTGAAGAGAATGAAGAGATAAGTTAAAGTATATTACCGGTTCCTAAATGAATTGTTTTCAGCCCCTCTTCTCAATCTGGAGTGCGAGACGTGTAGCAGTACCAATCTCTACAGAGGCAAATGCAGACGCAAAATAAGTATGAATTGAGGGCGCAAAACTATATTGCTTATAATGTTTATAGTCTGCTTATAATTATAAGCACAAATAATGATCAAACATTGTTCCACCCCATATATAAGCATAATATTCTAGCCCAAATAAGCTAACCTAACTATACTTAAAAGAAAGGCAAAAAACAGCATAAATTTTCACTCAGACATTTCGTCAAACACCTTATGTGCATACATAATTTTATTAGTTTAACAACCAAATCTTGCAAATATTTGACACACACAATAAATATTCACATCCACAATCACAATATGACACAACTCTATCAATTTTAACAACACATTTGCAATTTTTTAGTCAAAACCGAAACTAGCCAATTTGGGGTTTTTTTACCTTGTTTGTTGTTGCTGCAGCAACAGCTTCCGACGACAACCAGCGCACGACCGGCGACGGAGGCAACGCCTGGCGAAGGCGGGAGGAGGGTGGGCAACGTCGGAGCGGTGGCGGCCGGGTGGTGGTGGTCGAAATCACAGTCGAAATCACCGGTAAATAGAGAAGAGGAGTTAGAGATTGGAACAGCATAACTGCGTCGGGTCTGGGTGAGGGTGTTTTTAAATGACCTATTTTGACGGTTGTGACTAGGAACCGCCGAAATAGGTCCTACGTATTTTTTATTAAAAAAATAACATCTATTTCGGTGGTTCCTAGTCACAACCGCCGAAATAGACTACTAAATATATCTATTTCGGCGGTTGTGCCTAGAAACCGCCGAAATAGATGTTATTTTTTTAATTAAAAAAAATACGGAGGACCTATCTCAGCGGTTTCTTCAACAACCACCGAGATAGGGGCGCTGAAATAGGTCATTTTTCTACTAGTGGTAGATGAAGGTACAAGAAAATCCAAATAATCTTTTCTTGTGTGTTTTAGTTTGTGTGTTATATCTTAGACAAAGCTGAATTTCGTAAATCTTTGTATGTAGTTGGAGTACAAAATTTTCATCCTGCTTAGATACAGAGACCAATGCTTTGATTACCTCATTAAGGATACTATATGTGTTGACATCTACGAATTGATCAGTGTGATAGAGGATGCAACTGATAAGCAAGGTCTTTATGTGCTTAATAATCCGGTGTTTAAGTACAAGCCGCCTAACAAGAGTAAATTGGTTAAGGTGAATGATAATAAATCCTCAAGGAGAATTATCAATTGTTATCGTCATGCTGATGAAATTAAAGTTACAATTGAAGAAGGTACTACACTTAGTAGTTTGGTGCGAGAAACAAGAGATATGTAATGACCCCAAAACCGGACTAGTTTTGAGACCGTCACACACCGCGCACTTACTACCTAAGTTATGTAAGGCTACTAATGAAACCGAACCACCGAATATGAATACTTGTATTAAGTAAGAAATTGTCCATGTTTACAAGCCCCAAACACAATTTAAAACATAATCAGAAATGTCCGAAGGCTACATAAGTCATTAAGCATCTAGCGCTAAGTAAAAAAGTCTTTCAAAACAAAATAAACTAAAGTCTCCAAAACCTAAGCGAAAGCCACCACTGATCAATGTACAATATATATATATATATATATGGAAAGAAGTGAGCAACCACAACTCAGTAGATAGAAAACTTCATCAACAAAGCATGCTCAAAACATTTGAAATCAGATTATGAATAAAAAACAGAAGCAGAACGAAACTGAGTTTTCATTAGAAAACTTAAAGCATAAGCTATCAAGCTCAAACGAAATAGAAGTGTTATACAAACACTCAAACCAAAGCTTATCAGATTTGCAAATACAAGTGGGACGCTAGTTCTAAGCTATACATACAGAAGGGAGAGACCCTTGGATCAGAGGATCCCACAACAGAAATGGTAAAGACCACTAGTTGGACCCGTTGGTCGCTAATCATCCCGGGAAACCTGAGAAACAAAAAACAGAAGGATGTCCTGCGTAACATGCTACGGGATAGCCAGACCCGGCCATCCATGACTTAGAAGCTAGGTAACTAGGTCCCAAAATAAAATACTCAACTTAAAGAATAAAAGTGCATAAATATGCATAATATGTGAGTAAATCACTTATATAGACTTAGGGGATCACAACCCCGCAAACAGAAATCAAAACAGAGCTCAAACGAATAATTTAGGCAAACCGAGTGCAAAATCAGAGAAGTTCGGACGTACTGAGTGCAAAATCAGAGAAGTTCGGACGTACGTCCGGGCTTGTAAGTCCGGACGGAAGTTTGACAAAATATACATGGTGAAGTCTGGACATGTGTCCGAGCTTACAAGTCCGGACATGTGTCCGAGCTTACAAGTCCGGACACATGCCAAGAGTTATAACAAAAGAAAGGTGGGTGTGTCTGGACTTGTGTCGGGCTTGCAAGTCCGGATACATGCAAAGACTTGAAACCCATAATCCATCCTCGCACCCCGTCGGACGGATGTCTGGACACGTTCAAAACTTCTAAAGATAAAAGGCATCCGAAGTCCTGTCCGGACATGCAAGTCCGAACGGAAGTCCGGACGCGGCAAAAGCAGAGACGAAAACAGAACTCTCACAATTCAACACAAAAACATGCACAATCAAAACTAGAACAATTATAGAAGATCTATAAGGGTTTTCAGGGTTTAAACAACCGTAAATAAGCAAGAAGAACAATTAATAAAATGAAACGAAACACATCCTAATTGATCCAATTTCTAAACTCTCCATGAATGAACATCTTCATCGAATCCATCCACCCCTACCTCAATCAAAGTGCAGAATTCTCACAAACTGAAGCTGAACAGCAAACCCAATAGACCCGCAGACCAAATCGAACTAAAGCACACACTAAACGACAATTCCAAACACCAAAACCAAAACCAAAATCAAAACCCGAACTTCAAACCGACACTAGTACAAAAAACGTCTATTTCGGCGCCCCTATTTCGGCGGTTGTAGACAAAACCGCCGCAATAGGGGACCGAGATGTATACCGTATGTAAAGAAGGGGTCTAGTTCGGCGGTTCCTAGATATAAACCGCCGAAATAGGCCCTTTTTAAAAAAAAAAATAAAGAGACCTATTTCGGCGGTTCCTTACACGAAACCGCCGAAATAGGTGTTTCTATTTTTCTTTTTTTAAATTTAATCATCTATTTCGGCGGTTCTTTGTTAGGAACCGCCGAAATAGGTCTCCTTAATTTTTAATAATTAAAAAGGGCCTATTTCGGCGGTTCCTAACAAGGAACCGCCGAAATAGGTCCTTTTAATTAACCCCCAAACCCCGATTCGAAACAATTACGCGATTTATTAGGTTAATTCCCCTTTCTCTCTCTCTGTTCAAGCGACTGCGAAACCGCCACCACAACCGTCGCCCGGCCGCCCTCCTCTCCTCTCGCTTTCGCCGGTGTCGCGTCGTCGGGTCGCGCTTGGGTTGGCGTCGCCGGCCTCATTCGCCACTCAACAGAGGCGAACAGAGGGAGAGCAACCCTAACTTTCCTTTTCGATTGTGTTATTTAATTGTTAATTGTTGTTAAAATTGATAGATTGTTGTCACATTGTGATTGTGGATGATGATATTTATTGTGTGTGAAATCTTTGCAAGATTTGGTTGTTAACTATTAAATTTATGTATGCACACAAGGTGTTCGATGAAATGTCCGAGTGAATTTTTGTGCTGTTTTTGGCCCTTCTTTTAAATGGGTGCGAAAAGAAAGTAGCAAACGCGAGTAAAGTAGTGTAGTTTCTAAACGTATGAATGAGTGTTGTAATATGTGCAATAAATATAAGTATAGTGATTGCGAGTAAAAGATATGTTGTAATTAAGATGAGCATTAAGTATGAGTAGTTTGTGTTTCTTATATATTAAAGTATTGCGTGTGGAGAATTAAAGAAAGTGTTATGAAAGTGTATGTACAGTGCATGACGATATGTGGAGAATTAAAGAACTTTTTATCTGGTTGTGTCATAGTATAAAATATTATTGTGTTATTTGTATATGACGATAAGTGAAATACAAAGATAAAAAGTTAGTTATTAGTTGTCTGTAATAGTAGGTGAAGTGAAGAATGCTGTGTGTATGTGTTGAAAGTAGTAGCTTGTGTGAGCAAGTGAATATGAAAGTTGTAAACGCAAAGTAAAAATAATCAAATTTGTAGTGAGTTTAGAAGAAAGAAATAGTAAAGAAGAAAGAGTGTATAAAGTAATGAGTGAGCAGAATGATGATTATAGTAGATAAAAGTAGTAAAAAAGTGTAGAAATGATAAGTAGAAAAAGGCTAGTAAAAAAGAGTGGAAGACCCTGAAGTAGTGTAAGAAGTTAAATGCGTAGTAAAAGTGTTAGCGTAGTAATAGACAAGTGTGTGTAGGGTGAAAATTTCGTATGTATGCGTTAAGTTGATTTCTGTGAAGTGTTTAAGTGGTAAACAATTATATGTGCAGCACTTGAAAGATGTATGTAAGTGTAGAACGTTTCGTAGTGTATAATTGAATAAGAGCGTGAACAAGCAGTCATAGTATAGAAAAATATTGTAGTAGGTGAGGTATTAGCCGTTTTAGTAGCGGTTTGAAGTAGAGGTGTGAGATGTATGATATATATATATATATATATATATATATATATATATATATATATATATATATATATATGAGTATTGTATAGTCGTTAAGTTTAATATAAAATTATTCTAATTGATCTGAATGTTGTTCAATCTTTATGCGTTGCCTCTGTAGAGATTGGGTTGCTACACAAGTCTCGCACGCCCGATTGAGAAGAGGGGCTGAAAACAATTCATTTATGAACCGGTATTTTTTTTAATTTAACTCTTCATTCTCTTCACTCACTGTAATATAATCTAACTTATCATTTTTCTCTTTTGTGTCTCTACAGATAAATACTTAAGGAGCTTCTTTACCATTTGATGGTAGATTGAAAGCGGAGCGGAGAGCAATTCATTTTCGAACCGGTAATATAATCTAACTTATCATTTTTCTCTTTTGTACTTTGTATTTGATTTCCACAAATTATTGGAATTTCGTTTGATGAATGAATTTGGTATATATTAGTTTGGTTTATGATTGAAATTTGTGTTGTTGAATAATTGGTGAATGCTTAATAATAGGCATAGTTGTGTCTTTATTTTACTTTGTATTTGATTTCCACAAATTATTAAAATTTGGTTTGATGGATAAAGTTGGTATTAGTTTGATTTGTGATGGAAATTTGTGTTGATGAATGGTTGGTGAATGCTTAATAATAAGCATGGGATAGGTAAAATTATGCAAAAGTCATGCCGTTTTTTTTTAAAATCTCTTCGTAATTAAATTGTTTGATGTATGTGTATATGTCTAACAATATCTAATTTTTTTTATCAGGTCCGTGAATCACCTCTCTTGTTTCCCGCCTTCTTCCATTACTGTTCCTCTTTCCTCCTCTGTGCACAAGTAAGTAACTAAACCTTATTTTTTGTTTAATAAATGCAATTATGTATTTAAATATAAGTGCTAGTACATAATTTAGCTTCATTCCCTATTTGTTGATGCATTTCTTTTTTAATTTATTTTTTGTTGCTCCCTTGCAGAGACATATCAGAAGTGGTATTGCTGCATCTCTCGCACAGAAGCCTACCTCTCAGGCACCAGTCTCCCCTGTCCATAAATCCTTAAAAAACAAGTACGTATTCTAACTCTCGATTCTTTGTTAATCTGTAAACCGGTTTGAACTTATACAGTGGAGAATTGAAAGCGTTGATTTGATGATCTGAATTTGCAATTGGTTTTCAGTTAGCTAGTAAAGAATTGATTTATTTTAATTGTTGGTTGCTGCCATTGTTGGAATGTTTGTGGTTGTGATGACTTTGGTGAGTGCTGAATAATAAGCACGGGATGTGTACAATTATGCAAAGGTCATGCCAAATTTTTTGTAGAAAAAGTATTCGTAATATTGTTTTAAACACCGGTTTCTGTTTTAGAAGTGCAACAATTTCTTAAATTTAAAATGG
This sequence comes from Limonium bicolor, assembly GCA_023374045.1. Classification (NCBI taxonomy): domain Eukaryota; kingdom Viridiplantae; phylum Streptophyta; class Magnoliopsida; order Caryophyllales; family Plumbaginaceae; genus Limonium; species Limonium bicolor. The sequence continues at coordinate 250,016,161 of CM041778.1, read as the reverse complement.
TAGTTTATTTTGTGTTTGCAACCTTAGAGTTAGGCTAGACTAATTGACAATCATCCCAGTCATGCTCCATTAGGAAATAAACATGTGCAACTTAATACAGGCCATATTCTACAAAGGATCTAACTCACACCTGTGATCTGTTGCACATGTAGTATGGAGCGTGACTGGATGTATGGTGATAGAGGCGAACATTTTGACAAAATGCTGAAAGAGTTTTGCAAAGCTGCAGTGCAACACAAGGACAGGACAAAGGCGGAGAAAATTCCATGTCCTTGTGTTGATTGTGGTGTGGTTAGACATTATTCAAGCATCAACCTCGTACAACTCCATGTGAAGACCCGTGGTTTCATGCCACATTATACAAAATGGATTTTTCATGGAGAACGTGTTGAAGATAATGCTTCATCTTCCTACAGTCACGATCGGTGTAACTCAAGAACCGAGCAGACATTCGATACTACTAACGAGTCAGAACTCCCAAGCGCTTCCGGAGTCAATGTTGACAGTGAGTCGACTTATCATGATGAACAAATTGACGAGATGCTTGGTAACGTTGAGGATAACTTTGTCGACCGGCCGGATGAGTATCAAAGGTTGTTGGACGCATCCAAAACGGCGTTGTATCCTACTTGCACTAAGTACACGAAATTGACAGCTATATTGAATTTGTTCAACCTGAAGGGAAGATATGGATTGAGTGACAAAGGTTTCACGGCATTCCTCGAGCTGATTCATGATATGCTACCGGATGAGAACGGTCTCCCTACGACCACGTATGAGGCAAAGAAATGGGTGTGTCCAATGGGAGTAGAGTACAAAAAAATTCACGCGTGTCCAAACAACTGTGTGTTGTACAGGGGTGAATACGAACATCTGGACAATTGCCCGAAATGTTCGTTGTCCCGGTATAAGCATAAAGATGGTGAGTACTCCTCCGTTCAGAAAAAAAGCCCTCCAGCAAAACTTGTTTGGTATTTGCCGATTATACCCAGATTCAAACGGTTGTTTGCGAATCCGAAAGATGCAAAGAACTTACGATGGCATGCGGAGGGTAGAAAGAGTGATGAGAAACTAAGACATCCAGCAGATGGGCCTCAGTGGAGAAACATCAATAGACGGTTCAAAGAACATTTCGGACATGAAGATAGGAATCTGAGGCTTGGGTTATGTACTGATGGAATGAACCCGTACGGCACATTGAGTAGTCAACACAGTACATGGCCTGTTCTGCTAGTGATCTACAATTTGCCCTCATGGTTGTGTATGAAACGAAAGTACATCATGTTATCGCTCCTGATATCTGGTCCCAAGCAGCCAGGTAATAGCATTGATGTGTACCTTGCCCCTCTGATCGACGATCTGAAGCTATTGTGGAATGAGGGGACCGTGGTATATGATGCTTATGCAAGAGAGAATTTCACGCTCAAGGCTTTGTTGTTCTGTACCGTCAATGACTTCCCTGCGTATGGGAACTTGTCCGGTTACACGGTTAAAGGAACATTTGCATGTCCCATATGCGAGGAAGACACTTGTTCGGACCGTTTAAAACATTGTGGGAAGAATGTTTATATGTGTCATCGACGTCTTCTCCCCGAAGATCACCCTTATCGAGTAACGAAGAGAAAGTTGTTCAATGGTCAAGCCGAAACTCGTGTGGCCCGTCTACCTCTGACCTCTGAGGAAGTGTACGAAAAGGTTAAGGACATTGTAAATGTATTTGGAAACACATCAAAACCGGCGAAAAACATTTGGAAAAAGTGTTCTATCTTTTGGGAACTACCTTATTGGCGTCATCTTTCTGTGAGGCACTGCTTAGACATCATGCACATTGTGAAGAACGTTGGTGAGGCAGTGAGTGGGACTTTACTCAATATACCCGGCAAAACAAAAGACGGATTGAAAATCAGAAAGGACATGCAAACCATGGGTATACGAAAGGAGTTACACCCACAAGAGAATGGGAAACGAATCTACCTACCTCCTGCATGCTACACGCTCTCAAAGGCTGAAAAGATTAGTTTCTGCAAATGTCTGTACTCGGTAAAAGTACCGTCTGGATACTCTTCAAACTGGAAGAACATTGTATCGATGAAGGATTTAAAACTTTTAGGCATGAAATCTCACGATTATCATGTACTGATGTTACATCTTCTTCCGGTCGCAATTCGAGGGATATTGCCATCTGATGTCAGAAATGCTTTAACTCGGTTATGTTTCTTTTTCAACGCTGTGTGCTCCAAGGCAATTGACGTAACCTCTCTAGATGATCTACAACGTGAAATTGTTATCATTATGTCAACTTGAGATGTATTTCCCACCATCTTTCTTTGATATAATGGTACATCTAATTGTGCACATCGTTCGAGAGATACAGTTCTGTGGTCCGGTATACTTACGGTACATGTACCCTTTTGAACGGTACATGGGTATTCTGAAAAGTAGAATGAAGAATAGGTATCGACCAGAGGGGAGCATTGTTGAAGCAACAGTGACTGAGGAAGTCACGGAGTTTGTGACCGATTATTTGAGTGAGGCAGAGTCTATTGGTATCCCAAAACCACGACACTATGGCAGGTTTAAGGGTAAAGGTGTTATTGGTAGAAAGATCGTGCAAGTTTCGCGTCTACTTATTCATCAAGCACATTTGTTTGTCTTACAACATCTTGAGGTTGTTGAACCTTATTTGGAAACCCATATGGTTGAGTTAAGGCATCAAAATCCTTTGAAAAACCACATTTGGCTGACAAAAGAACAAAACCGAGTTTTTATCCAATGGTTCAAAGATCATGTGTTGACATTAGCATCATCAGATCCAGAAGCTGTAAGCGAAGAGATCAGATGTTTGGCAATCGGACCTGAAACTAATATTACATCTTTTGAGGGGTATGATATTAGTGGGTATACATACTACACTGCACGCCAAGATGCCAAATCGATAAACCAGAATAGTGGGGTAAAAATTGAAGCTGCTGCCACTGAGTACCACAGCGGTAACCGATCTCAACCAGTTAGTAATTGGTATTATGGTGTCATCGAGGACATCTGGGAACTAGACTATGACATTGATTCCTTTCTGTTGTTCCGGTGCAAGTGGGTGGACAACCGACGCGGGTACCAAAATGATGGAGGGCTTACCATGGTTGATCTTTCACGGTTACACGGTTATAATGATGATCAATTTGTTCTGGGAAAGGATTGCGAGCAAGTGTGGTATGTTGAGGATCCGAAAGACTGCAGATGGTCTGTTGTTCTTCCAGGAAGAAGGCCGGTTGTAATGGAAAATGAAAATGAGGATAACGATGAAAATGGGACTGTAGAGGAAACATCCTTGTTTCCTACTGGATTACCGGATTCGATTGATGATACCGAAAACGATTTGCTCTACGCACGATCAGACCATGATGAGGGTGTTTGGGTAGAAAATATGAAATGATTTATGTTTTTGTACGTGTCAGGTAATGTTGTTAGTAGAATGTAGACTGTAATATCATCTTAACTGTTATTGTTATGCATCATAGTATTTATGTTATGAGTTTAACTGATGAAAATGCTTTATGATTTTTTTTTGCAGTGGATGATCACCCTATGGATGACCCCATTGGACGGCTTATCTCGACTGGAGAACCTGAGCCACAGCCGAATAGACCAAGTAAGCGGGTCACGAGAGGAGGAAAGAAGAAGAAGGACCAGTTAGCAGTACACGAGACTGAGGCTGGCCCTTCACAGCAGACCGAAGAGGAGTCGGTTGTGCCACCAGAGGCGAAGAAGCAGAAGAAGAGAGGTGCAACACGTGGGCTGAAGGCTAACAAGGGCCCTCCTACAAAACCGGTCGACTTCAATCAATTCAACCAGCCCCATGGAAATTGGAAGAATGACTTCACCGCTTACGGTAGCCATTTGGTGAAGTCATATTGCGACATAAACCACACCTGGAAGCAAGTGCTCTCTACATTATTACTATGATCTTTTGTGAAATAATAGAACATTTATGTTTACTTTACTAACTGAATGATCATGTACGTAGTCTCGTTTCTCCGTGGATCCCGCACTTAAAAACGATGTGCTATCAGCGATGTCGAAACAGTTCCGGGACCACAAGAATAAGTTGGCTGACAAGTTCATCTACAAGATGCCTACTCCAGAAGATCCAGATGAGCCAGATCATGGTGGAGACGGTGAGACCACCATGGGAGGTTTACGAGGGCATAACAGAAGAGCAATGGCTACAATTTGTTGAGAGGCGTCACACACCGGAGTTCCAGGTGCACTTTATTGTCATACATACATAAATTAATCTTAATTTCTTATGTTTTTTTGTGTTCAATTTCACTTAACATGATCCCATTAATTTATGCAGGCTCTCCGTGCGAAACAACAAGCAAATGCTAAGAAGAATCTGTACCCTCACCACTTAGGTGGAAAAAGTATTGCTCAAAGGGTACCAGAATGGGAGCAAAAGGGATATCTGCCCACGGATGGCTCATTGGATGCCAGTGGCAGAAGAATGAAAGTGTGGGAGTTAAGCCACATTCCGAAGAACTCTACTCCCGAAAATCCTCAATATGATGAAGCCACGAGAGCAGTTATTGCTCAAATGGTAAGTGATATCATTTCATTTTCAGTCAAACTGTTCATTTCCTTTGTATATGAACTTATGTTAAACTAATAACTGTATTTGTGTGTTATATTAGGGTGAATTAAGCTCTCAGCTCACCCAGGGCACCTGGACCTCACAGAGGAATGATGATCCTCTTACACGCGCTCTTGGTAAGAAGGATCATCCAGGTCGTGCCATTGGGTTTGGTGGGCACGTTGGTATCCGCCAGGCATTTGGCGCACCCGGGTCCAGAATCAGCCAGGGACAGTCGATTAGCTACGAGGAGCACCTGAGAGTGTTGGCTGAGATGGAGCAGAGGATTACTCAGAACGTCGACGAGAGGATCGCTCAGGCTATATCAAGGATTCAGCCACAGCAGCATGAAAGCCAAGAGGTTTCTCGACCACCAGTTGATCAGTCACCCATTCAGCAGCAGAGTGCACCGGTAGTGAGAAGTAGTGTCCACTCGGCTGATCCGTTTCCCTATGCATCTCTACAGGTTAGACTAACATTTCAATTGAGTACATGACGATTATGATTTTTAACTTGATCACTAATATCATCATAGAAGAATTCTCAATTTTTATCTAAACAAGTTCCACATAACACTCAGGCACCCACTGAGTGCCATCTGTTTTTACAAATTGGAGTAGAAGAGGTCATGGTTGCATGGGGAAAACTTTTCCCCTCTCGTCCAAGTGATATTGTGCACGGTGAACCACTCCGACATTACCATGCACGAGTGCTTCTAGACGAATTTGTTGCAGAGCATGCTGACGTCGGTTTACCGGTGCCGATCCCACAAAGACCTACCGTGCGTTCTGCACAAACTGCGACAGTGCAGTGGCCTGCACGATTGGTCAGACTCCCTGGGCAGGTATTACTCTTAACCGTTGCTATAAAACTATTGGTGTACCACCTTGCATCCATATACTTAATTAGACTAATATCATAGGATATGACCCCACCGAAGACTGATAAGGGCAAAGGAAAAAGAATTGCCACACCTGTGCAATCAAAGGCATCCACAAATTTTGTGCTTAGACCTGCTTTGGTGGAGAAGAGAATATTGGCCGGCTTGTCGACCAATATGCAGATTCTGCATTCCTCGTTGTTGGTGCTACCACCGGATAGTGATTCCCTCATTGTGGAAGATCCCGAGCGGATATTTCACTATATAGTTCAAGGAGAAGATATACATCGATTTGGGATGTATATGTCCGACTTCGAGGAGTGCTTCAGGAGGGATTGGTTGAATGTGTCGATTATCAAGTCGGCCGCCATGTGAGTGACTTCTACCTTTTATATTTTGAATTCATTAATTGGTGATGAATTAGATGTTTGAATAAAAAGTTAATGACTAATGATATTGCCTCATAGGTGGGTGCATGATAAGGCGATCAATGTCTTGAAGATCGAAGATTTGGATTCCTGTGTCCTGCTATGTGCAGTGAAGTCCAGATGACAAGTGATCCGCAAGGCCTTATGCAATATATGACGAATGCCCTCTATGAATGTTCGAACAAGTCATTTATTATGCTGCCATATCATTCAGGTATGATATTTGACTATTTCTCTTAGTATTATCTAAAACATATAGTTTGTGTTAGTTGCTTAATGATTTCAACACATTGTGTAATTTGTGGACAGTCGACATTGGTCATTGCTTGTGCTGGTGATGGGGAAGCACCCACGAATCTTGCAATTTGACTCACTTGGTAAGGCTGCCAAGAGACCGAAGATCTCCACCGCAATACTGGGGTAATTATTTTGTTATCGTAAACAACAATTATTTTACTTAACATTAACTGTTTCATAACTTGCTACTGATGCTTAAAACTATATATTGCTGATGTATATAGTTCCATGAGAGCTGCATTAAGACTCCAGGGTATAACAATGAAGAGTAACATCCCTTGGAACACTGTCAAGGTACTCTATTAATTGATAAATTTGTGTGATAATGTTTAAACTTGTTTATAACTGTCAATATGTGTGTTTGTATAGTGTCCGGTGCAGCCTGGGGGGTCAGAATGTGGATACTATGTCATGAGATTCATGAGTGACATAGTAGGAGCGGCGAACCTTTTACCAGAGCACTCGTTAGACATGGTAACATTCTTTGAAAGTTTCAGTTATGCTCTTTACATGTTGTTAGACTTGTACGTTTTAGATTAATGTTCATTTTTTTTCAAGGCTTACGAACAAGTGTTCAAAGGTGGTCAGTATGATGATGCTCAAATTGTTGAGATGCTTGAGGAATGGTCGGAGTTCGTCTGCACAAGTTTAATGAATTGATGATCATGAAGATGTTTTGAACTTTTTCGAGTATGTAAATAACTCTGTACACTTGTGGATGGTGTAATGGTAGATTTGAATTGTAATGGTGTTTTTTATTTGTAATGAAAGTGTGAATTGCATTGGTTTTGTTAACTCTCAAATTGTGGTGCGTCGTTGGTATTAATTGGGAGCTTTTATAACTTTTTAAATGTGTGCTGGAGCTCCCTGTATGGATGAAGCATTATTACAGGTCTGATTGAATCAAATGTGGTGAATATATATATATAAGCTGGGATGGAAAAAAACAAAAAAAAATATACCTATCTCGGCGGTTCTTAGGAACAACCGCCGAGATAGGCCCCTGGGATTGACCGTGGTGAGATTGACCATGGGTCTATCTCGGCGGTTCTTAAGAACAACCGCCGAGATAGACCATGGTCAATCTCACCACGGTCAATCCCAGGGGCCTATCTCGGCGGTTGTTCCTAAGAACCGCCGAGATAGGTACTCTAGTTCGGCGGTTTACAACCGCCGAAATAGGTGCTCACCTATTTCGGCGGTTCACAACCGCCGAAATAGGCCCATTGGAACCGCCGAAATAGGCCTTTTTTCTACTAGTGTATGGAAGTCTTCTTGACAACGCTGTTATCGGAATAACTAAGTTCTATCTCACACACGTTTTGTAGTACTAAAATTTTTAAAACACATCGGTATTACATGAGGCCATATCAGGGTTTTAGTGTTACAGTAGCGTGTACACAAACCGGCCGAGAATTTGATTACAACAAAAGCGAGTGAACTAGCGACACAAGGTACAACATAGTTTCACTCTAGAGTTTGGTTCTCGCAACATCACATAATCATAGACAAAAGTCCTTCACACAAGTGGCGGAGGTCTCGAGGAGCTCAGTGTGCTCCCGACCCGCTCATCGGGGTGCTGTGGGTGGTCCGCGGTGGTTGTAATTTCTATTCTCCGGTTTACTCTTGCACTCAAAGTCTCTGTGTCCCATTTTCTTACAGTACCGACACTCGACCTTGCGCCCACTACAATCAACCTCTGGATGGTCTCCACCACAACGCTTGCAGTAGTAGTGGCACCCGGGCTGTCTGGTAGTCTTAGAAGGTGTAGGTCTCTGCGGCGCTTCAGGCCGACAGATGAGTGGTTTGGTTGGTACTTGGAACACGATAGGTTCTACCCTCGGGGTTGCTGTAGCACTCGTAGCCGGTGGCCTTCTGAAATACTTCAAACTAATAAAACATGGATTAAATATCTAATCACATTGATTAAGGCCTAAACATGCCTTAAAAGTCAACTAAGAACAACAGTGGTCAACACAAAGCAAGATGTTGCACCCTTTGACTTTAGGGTAAATAAATACCCAAATGAACTTCTTAGGACCTAAAACTTTGTCCTAATAATATTAACACATTACCAAACATATTAAAATTGTTGGACAACACTCCAACACAAAGAACAAGCATTTACATGCTTCAAGGTCAAGAAGGGCAAAAATATGCTCTAAGAAACCTTAAAGGTCTAATGACCTCTAAATGATATAAAATTGAATACCATGATCAAATATCATGTAGGGAACACAAAAAACCGTTCTCAAAGAAACCAAGCTCAGAAACACCTTGCGACACAAAATGTACTAAACTCCTTAAAGCACGTTTTTGTGTAATTGCCTTCTAAATTGGTTTTAATGGGCTTAAAGGTCATAATTACCTTTAAATATGATAATATATCATTTAGGAATTTAATTCCAAAAATTATATATTTTTACAAATTTAATAATAAAATATTAATAAAACCCTAAAAGGGGGCCCGTTTGAGTCAACATTGACTAAATTGGTCAATGTTGACCATTGACCACGAATTGACCTCATAAAATCCGTTCATTAAGGCTCCTAAGAAGCCATGTGACCATTCCCATGTCTAATTAAGTATACCTCGTTACTTTTACATAAAATAAGAAAAAGTATACTTTAACTTATTAAAACATAAGTTTGTTCTACCACTTGCTTACCCATGTGAGGCTGCTGATTTGAGAGCCTCCCTTCTCCTTGTTATACGGTGGTTCCAAGCTATCCAAGGCAATGGGTGGTGACTCACCTTTGACTAATTGATTAAAATGACATTAATGCTCCATTATTAAATCAATTAAGTACCAATCATCCACCCACCACTCCATTCATGGCCGACAGCCTATTGTCTTTTCCCCATTTATTAAAACTACAATCAATCAGCAATGAGTCATAAAATCATTAAGAACATAAAATAAGCAAAAATGTGTTTTAAGGCAAAATAAGCCTACCTTCTTCATTACTCCATTCCAGCCGAGAGTTCATTAGCCAAATGCTCTCTTTGGCTCCTCCTTGACCGTAGGTAAGCAGCCAAACTCCATTGGTGAGAGCTCTGCTCTAGGTAAGCTCCTAAGGCATAAAAATGTCCATTTTCTTCATCTTTCTTTCCTTTTTCCATTGATCTAGACTCCAACCATTTCTATACATTTATGTAGAGTGTTTGGAGGTTAAAGGAAGGATTATTTTCGGCTGTAACAAGATCTAAGGAGTAAAGTTCAAGTCTTGACCATTTAAGGTAAAATGTGCTTTAAGCACATATCTCTTCTTCCTTGTAAATTTGGTTGTAAACCTTGGTTCCCTAGCCTTATTTTCTCCTCCTTTTCATGTGGATTCAGTTGGTATACCAATATCTACAAGGAGTAGCTAGATCCTTACCAAAAAACACCATTTTTGGCATCTTAAACAAGGTAAATCTTAGCCATCTTCCAAGCTAGTTACCCACGGTTTTGTACCTTGTTTTTAGGAGTGTTTTGATACTCTTTCTTTCTGGAAAAAATAGGGCCGAGGTAGATCTCCAACAAACTTGAAGATCTAAGGTAAAAATTCATGATTTTCATGACTTAAATTACTTCTCATGGTTAGCTCATGTTTGGAGTTTAATCATGTCTTGTTTTCTACATGAAGAAAGTAGATCAAGCTGTGGAGAAATTCTCCTTAAGGTGGCGAGACCAAACAAGGTCTTAACCTTGCTAAATCAACGTATAAATCACTTAAACCTTAACTTGATACATTAATACAAGTTTAAACTTGTGAAGATTAAATTGCCATGAGAGAACATGGTAATATGGTCATGTTTGACCTTAAAATGATTAAGGAAATGACTTAGTAAATTTATCTAAGTGATTAAGTAACATAAATGTCAAAATTAAGACTTTATATGGAAGTTTGGTAATTAAATGAAAAATATGTGGTGAGGCCGAGATTTATAAGTATTTTTGGGACTTTTATGTCTAATTTATTTTGTGAGCAAATGTTTGTAATAAGGCCATGTACTTTAGGCCATTTTATTTATTTATATTTGGTTTAAAGTAGGTTTTAGGTGATATTTATATATTACCGAAATAAATAAGGGGTTGAGGTGAAATTAAATTAAATTTGGGGGCTATAAAAGGATAAGGCCGAAAATTAGAGGTTAAAAGGATTTAAAAAAGTTTATAAGATTTTATAAAGTTTTGGGGGTTAAATGGTAATTTCTAAAAAGTATGGGTGCAACCGTAATTATTAGGAATTAATGGTCAAGGAAATATTAAGGAGGTCAACCTTGACCATATGGTAGGTTTTGACCAAATTAGGTAAGTTAGATAACTTATTTAAGGTTTTATAATAAGTGATGTATTTAATTGTAACAATTTTATAACATATGTGGTATATATGTTATTACCTAAAATAAAGGGTGTAAAATGGTATTATAAACACCCATGGGCTATTAGGAATTTTTAGGAATTTATTGGGTTGATTTTGGAATTAAAATAAACTATATATGTATAATATTAGTTATTATGTCATTATGACACTTTGGAGGAATATAGGTGGCGGATTTATAAATACCGAAAGTATATGGGTTAGTAAGGGTAATTATAACCCTTTGGTGAAATTTGGAGATTTTTAGAATATATAAGAGTATTTATTAAGATATATGTATAATATATAGTTTTAATGAATTATAAAACTATATGTTATAAATTGGGCCTAATGGAAATATAAAATATATATTGAGGTCTGTCGGTTATTAAATATATAACCATAGGTTATACTTTTATAAGTTAGAAATGTTATATAAAATGGTATATATAACATGGTATAAGTAATGGGGTGATTTTGTAAATAAAGGAAACTAAGGTTTGTGGAAAAGAATAAGGTTTAATATATATGCCTTGCGGCAATATATAATAGTTTTGAATAAAAACTATAGGTTATAAATTCAAGGAAATAAAAATATCATATCAAATGATATTAGTAATGGTATAACATTACATAATGTTATGTGGTCAAGATAGAATTTAAATAAATTCAAGGGCTGTACCGAATTAATAAAGGTTGGAAAATGAATTTTAGACTAAGGTCTATAATGTTATAAATGTTATAACAATATAAGGTTTAGATGGAATTAATATAAGGAAGGATATTCACATTAAATAATGTGACAAACTATAAATGAATAAGGTTTATAAACTAAGGTATTTTTGGAATAAACCTTAGGAGTTGTAATTGTACAACATAAAATGTTACATAATATTAGGATAATCATCTTAATATAGGTTGTATAATATAATACAACTAATGGGAATAATCATCTAATATAAGATGATAAAATGTAACATATGATATAAGAGTTCATTAAACTCACAAAATTTACCTATGTGGTAAATATATATACATGCACAAGAATAATGTATATAAGGATGAAATATAATATGGTTGGAAAGAATATAATATAACGGTGGTGGTTATTACATGAAAAATAGTTAGGAACTATAAGGTATGAGTTTTTGAATGCAAAATATTTTTGCTAAGATAATGGATAATATAATACAATGTATTATAATGGATGTTGGGAAAATGATACAATATGAAAAATAATATAATATAATATAATAGTGCATGCATACATGCAACCATAGGTTATGTACCTATATTAATGGTGGATAAGATTATGGGAAAATAATGAATTAAACTTAACAATTGAAATATTTTGACATACGAGTTTTAGGGTAACAAAGCCGACTGGTTTAGGGTAACAAACAACTGTAGAAAATAGGGATGAACTGTCGGGGTTACTTATTATTCGGAAATACCGGATGTAGTTAGTCATGGAGACTGACTTATAGTTTATTACCGTTTAGATCATACTTCAGACGTGGACGCTTGACGAGCTAGTGGACTACACTGCGCATTCTAGGTCTTGGTGAACGGTATGTAAAGGGGTTTGATCCGAGTTGTCCTAAGGAAACTCCTTGGGCTCGGATTTGGTTGATATCACTTGTGGTTAAGTGTTTTGGATACATGTATGTGATCAAGTGTTACTGCATTAATTATTTATGCACGAGCGTTCCTACGGGACTAACACTACGTCGACTATAGATCGACTTATATAACATACATATACGTTAATGTGGTAACATGACGGTTACTTGATATAATACCATAGTATTAATATTCAGTATATGGTGACCTAAGTAAAACACTAGGAACGAGTCACGACATTGTCGGTCTCTAGAGCATGGATCTCGAACATGAATATGTAATCTAGGTATGCGTGAGACCCATGGGCAGCTAACTGATAATTATATTATCCATAAGACTAAGATCAGATCTTAAACATTATGAGAGAGAGATGGTATGAGTTGAGGTGAGGAATCCCGGTAGTTTACGAACTACTTGGTTGCGCATTTGTGATCACTGAGGGGTTTCCGATTGGATTCCGCTCCAGGTTATACCCAACGAGCCCAAACTGGATCGTGGGTCAGGTGGCTACGGCCTTTATATGGACGTCTTACGAGACATAAGAGAATAGTCAGGGGCTCCGGACCTCTGGCGAAATGAGCACCTTTGTGTGTACGGGACGACTACTGTCCATGGTGAGGTTATCGGGTTGTCCTAACATGACGCCCAACTGGTATTAATTAAACATGGTTTGGATGGGGCCTTAAAGGCCAAGATAAATTAATTATGAAAAACTGTAAGCTACGCGATTGTACATTGTACATATGGTTGGGGCCTTGAAGGCCAAATTAAACTAAATTAACAATGGATGGTGAACGCTACGGCGATTGTACATTGTACATTATACTGTTATTATTTCGATACGTTCGATATACAATTGTGGTTTGTGATATTAATGAGTGTTTGGTTATTTGGATGGATGGTTAAGTGTTTATGATATTGGGATGGATGATTAAGTTTATTATGCATGTTTATTACAGTATTGATTATAACTGTAAAATGGTAAAAACATGGAACCGATCTAATAATAAGATGGTTTAAATGACTAAGTGACCATTAGGGTCTAGACCCGGCATACTCAGCATCTATCGCTGATACTACACCATATGCAGGTTGTTGATTATCGCCGAAGCCGAAGTGCTGGAACAGGGTAATTAGAGTTTACTTTGATTACTGCACAGGGAGTTTGTTTAATAACAATGAAGATGGTGAATTGTATTATGGTACAGTTATGTATATTCAGGATTGGGTAGACGCTCACTTGTCGATGTTTATGATTTATGGACTTAGTATGATGTATAGGAGTTTTCTCGTATCACGGCGGTTAGCAGTGTTGTTTAAGTTGGAAGTTGGAGATAGTTTGGCTTCGTTGCTCGCATGGGCGAGTAATGGCCGGTGACACCCGAGTGAGTATTGTATTGTTTTTAATTCTTCCGCTGTAAGACGTTTTATTTATTGCTACGTGAGAGACTATATCATGTTTATGAGAGGGGTGTTACACTTCTTTCTTAAAACGGCACACCACCTTCGGCATTTACAGTCAACTCCCGGGTGATCCCTTCCGCACCGTTTACAGTAGTAATGGTGCCCGTGCTTGGCGGTCCCTATTGGTATGACTCTTGGTTATTAAAGAAGGGTATGATTTTTTGATTTCGTAAAAATTAAAAGAGTAGGAATTTATACCCTAGTACGGAGTCATTTAGGCGGTTTGTCGGGCTTGCTAGCCCCCTTTTCTTTATCCCGGGATTGTGTTTTCCAGTTTTTCAATCTCATTAGGCTGTGGCGGGAGGGGTTACCGTTGGCGGTAGTCCAAGCTGGACTTCCACGTGAAAGTGGATTGTCGCCAACGTACGTACTCGCGATGTTCGGTATGTCTCTCCTGACTGAACTCTTAGCCGGTCCATGACAGCCGAGACAATCTCAGGGATGCTAGGCATTCCCGAGCCTCCGTGCCCCTGACCAGCTTCTTCGACATCGCCACCAGACATCTGAATTACAGTTTGTCTGTTCATTACTTGATAACTTACCGGATTACGGTCAAACACATTGGTGCGCCCCTAGGGCTAACACTTGCAAGCCAAGGGCGTTGCTAATACATAAATTCGCTTAATGAAGACGTTTCGTACCTCACAAACGTTTCCCGTATTACCCAATCCTAGGCTTACTGTCTTAAATCCTATTATCTCGTCATCAGAGCGGTACTCCGCTCTGATACCACTTTTGTAACACCCCACTCATAATCACGTAATAATCACTCACGTAGCATTAATAAACAACGTCTCACAGCGGAACTCTCACAACAATTAAATCTCACTCGGGTGTCACATGCCATTACGCCCATACGAGTAAAGAAGCATAAGTAATTTAAATACGAAACAACACTGGTAATAAATATATAACCGCAGTGATAACGAGATACTAACCTATACATCAATCTAAATCAATTGTAACTTTAACGACAAGTGAGCATCTAGGTATTCCCAAATGTATACCACGTTATTAACTCATTAACTCGTACATCCTAATACAACACCAAGTCTCGTGCGGTAACTAAAATCCTAAACTACCCGGGTCCCGCTCTTCGGCTTCCGTGATAATCGTCGCCTGCAGCAATGCCATAAAGGCTCAGCGATAAACGCTGAGTATGCCGAGCCTGGACCCTATTGGTCACTTAATAGTCATGGTCGCCATTATTAAGTTCATTACATGCTTTACCGGTGTACAGGTATGATAAGCAGTAAACTCATGAATGGCAGTAATTTAAACAATTAAAGCAACCACTGTAATCCAAACCAACAGTCATTTCAATTTACAAGCACCATAACAATACAACAGACAATTCAACAAAGGCGTTAATTCACACACGTTATTAATTATCTCATACCACATCGGGGCCCCCCGGGACCCCACATAACTCTTTAATTGGTTAGCACTGTCGGGCGTCAGTTAGGACAACCCGAAATAAACTCACTTGGACGGTAATCCCATATGCACACGACGGTGCCCATTCACTTTGCCTTTTTAAAAGCATCCATATTTTGCCTTTAAAGGCGCCCATGTTATCACCATACCTGTCGATCTATCTAGGCTCGATCAGGTTAAACCAGAGTAAGCCCAATCCGGGTTAACTCAAGAGTTCTCAACGCGCGACCAGTAGCCAATGACTAATGGATTAAGGTAAACCATCCACTCATACACTCTCCAACATTTGACTTAGTCAGTCAGTTAACCAGTTACATTTATAGGTATGGAGAATATTATTTATTTGTTGGCTGCCCTATGGGTCTTACGCATGCCTAGAAGTCATCTAGGTAAAGTTCATATTAGAGCCGTGCATTAGAGACCGACAATGTCGTGTCTATACCTAAGTAAATAACTTAGGTTAATACATATATATCCCATCATAATATTTGGTGTGTTATATCAATTAACCATAACCACATCACGTTAAACGTATATGTTTTTGAAATACCCCAAACCTTGATATGTTGTTTAAATGTTAAAACATGGTATTTAAAGGCTAAAAAGTGCCTAAGAAACATCAGTGTACAATTTAAACCATAGTAAAACAGTAAAGCACTAAGACACAGTTTGAGCAAAAACATGCTCTAAGCTTGGAGTGAACTTGGTTGGGACCCAAAGAGCCTACCAAGACTTTAAACATTCAATTATGATTTAATAAGGCTAATTAAGTCCTTAGGAAACTTTGGTAGACAGTTAAACAAACAAAACACAAGAAAATACCTTAATGTCAATAAGAGCAAAAATGTGCTCTAAGCTTGGGATAAATTTGAATAAGACCTAAAGGTCATACCTATACCTTATAAATATGTTAATGAACATATGAAATCAATTACTAAAGAAAACCAAGCTTGAAAACAAGTTAAAATTCAAAATGTGCTTTAAGGAGTCTTAAAGCACATTTTTGAAAAATTGTCTTGTAAATGAGTTTTGAATGGCTAAATGTCCATCATTACTCTTTAATTAACATGTGTACTACTTAGTATCACATTTGGAAGTCTAAATCAATGGGAAATCAAAAATTTTACAAGTATGTGCCTTGTTTTTGTGAATAGTAACTAAATTGTACTAGTTTATGACATAAGTCTATGTAAGTAAGTTGATTGGTCAACAAAGACCAAAACACCCCTAAGTAATATAAGGGGGCCGGTTTTTGTAAGGTGACTCACCACCTTGTTAGTTAATAAGTAAATAAGTAATGAAAAAGCAAGTAAATTCACTATTACTTTACAACTTATAATATCTTCAAAGTATACTCGCTCACCTCATTCTTTATTTCCTCCTGGTTCCCACCTTCTCCAACCTCCTCCATTCTCCATCGGTTTGCTACAACAAGTAGCCATTCTCCATCTTTGAATGCTGTAACTCATGACTCCAAGCTCCAAATTCAATTTCAAGACCACCTTTGTCTTAGTTAAGCCAAGCTACATTCTATCTTTTCAAATTTTCAAAAGCCCCATTTGGTGCCATGGAGATTCACCATTGAAGGAGCTTGAGCTCACCTTTTCATGCCATGTCATTCTCCTTTGCTTCAAGGTAAGGAAAGTCAAAGAAAATCAATGTTTCCTCTTGTTTTAGTGTGTGACCGAAAATCACCACTTATGGTGCCTTCATCTTGCTTTTCTTGCTTCATTCCAATCATTCAAGGGCTTGGTGGAGTCCTCTCTTGATGCTTAATCAAGCTCTCTTTCGTTTCCAAGGTAAAACAACTATCCTATGAGTTAAGACAATATATATAACCTAGGGTTTACAATGAGTTTAAGATGAAGCTTGAATACTCATTACCTGCTTGTACATTGATTAGAAGTTTGACAAGCAATCAAAGCCTTGCCGGTTTTCTATCAAAGAAGGAGCAAGGGATGACAATGAAAAACTTGTGAAGGAAAAGAGGTAAACAAACTATCTAAATGTAGTTTAAATGCCTAGGAAAAATGAGCTTGATTTGCTAATAAAATACCTAAGGAGCCAATGGCAAATGATCTAGAGAAATGCTCTCAAGGAGTTTATTAAAGGGCATATGTGATGTTGAGTGTATTTGTAGGTCAAAGGCAATATATATGTGGAATTCAGTGTTTAAGTTTAATGCAATTTTAAGGGCCTAAGAGCCATGTTATTTAAGGGCCTAAGTGCCAAGCAATTTGATTATGCACTATATTGTGATGTAGTGTAAATTTGGTGAAGTTTTGTGTGTGAGAAGGTTCATGATGGATTTAGGTGCTCTGAATGTTTAATGTGAAAAACTATGTGTTTTGGAGTGTTGATGTGCTAGAAGAACCCATGGCAAAATTTGGGTAATGTATAAGAAGTTTTGAGAGCTTAAATGAAGGTGGTGAACTAGGAAGTGTTATGAATGGATAAATGTTTTACTAGGAAAGAAAACATGTATTAAGGTGTTCTAGAGTGCTACAAGGATTTAGGCATTATCTTGGAAGTTCTAGGATCCCAATGGGTGTTTTTAGGATGTACTAAAGTCTTGGGAAGGTTGTTTAAGGTTTAGGTAATATTGATGAATAAGGAGGGAATGATGTTTAGGTAAGGTTGTGAGAAAGAAATTTTAAGAAGTTGTGAAAAAGAAGATTTGGTTAGTAAGAGAAGATGCTTGGGAGATGATGTTATGAGGGTGAGGAAACATTTTGGCATAGTGGTTATCATGGGTATGAAACACCACTTAGAGAAACTAAGGAGAAAACATTATAAGTGTTAGGAATTTTGGTAAGAAATGAGTAAGTGTTTAAGGAGTTATAAAATGAGTTTTATGGATGTTATATGAAGGGTTAAATGTGCCAAATGATGTTAGAACACATTAGGAGGCTTGAGGAAAAGTTGGGAAGAAGTTTGACAAGTTTCGGACAAGTCTGGTGTTGTCCGACCCAGTGGTCGACCCAGGGTGGGTCGGACGGCCTCTGTTAATTCACCCGTTGATGTTTCTGGAATGGTCCGACCCAGAGGACTTGGGTCGGACATGGGTGGACGGAGGAGGATTTGAAGACGGAAAAGTTTGGAACGGGCCGACCAGTTTGTGGGTCGGACGGTGGGTCGGACGACCCAAAACATGTAAAAAAAAACAAAAAGAACTGACTTAGTAATAACATTAGGGGTTATAATGAAGGTATCAAGGATATAATTTAGGCATTAAAACGTGTCATATAACCTTGTAAAATACATAGTAAATTTGAAGTTATTAAGTTTAACGAATAACCGACGTTATTAATCGTGTATAGGCGTGGCCTACGGTGGAAATCAATCGAAG
>CM041778.1:249975206-249997206 GCA_023374045.1 Limonium bicolor | reverse complement strand
TTTGCGTTTTCTTGCTGTTTTGCATGAAGAGCCTACAAAAAAATTTAAATTACATATATATTATGTGAGGTGAATTATAATAATTTATATCATATGAATGAGAGAACAAGACTACAAATCCACCTGAAACTGCTCGGTATGATGAGCCTCAAGAGCTGCGTCCACTACTCTTCGGTGATACCATCGTACTGCTCCCACAGTGGCCTTACATCGCTTGTTGCTTCTGGATCATCCGGATCCTCTACATCGCTCGCATTGTAGATATACTTGTTGGCAAGCAGATGCCTACGGTCCTGAAACTGCCGAGCCATTGCTTGTAGCACACGTTCCTTATGAGAGGGATCTACGCAAAATTTAGCCTACATACATGAACGCAAGATTAGTGACATATTATAAGCAACTCTTGCATTTATATAAAAACAAACATACTACTAAGATGTGTGATCGTTTACCTGAAGGCGCTCAAACATGGTGTCCTTCAACGCCTTAGGCACCCTCATCCAATTGTGGTTGATATTACAGTATGTCTTAACCAGATGCCCCGAGTAAGCAACAAATCCTTCTTCCATTCTCCTTTCGGCTGCTGGTACTCATTGAAGTGCACCGGCTTCGTGAGGGGGCCTTTGTTTGCCTTCAGCGCTCGTGTGGCGCCCCACCTTTTGGGTTTTGTTTGAGATGATGAAACAGTTGTTGGCTCTTTAGCTTGCTGTGATGGGCTAGCCTCAGCCTCTTGTTCTGGTGCGGACTTCCTCGAAGCCTTCTTACCACCACGTGTGACGTGCTTAGTTGGTCTCGTCTGTGTGTGGTGGTTCAGCTTCTCCAGTCGTGATGAACTGTCCCACTGGATCGTCCATGGTCATCCATCGGGTGATCAGCCACTAAGAAAAATAAAACATTAGATCAAGACTTATAGATATAAACATTAATTAAACATACCACAAAAATAGTTGAGATAACATTAAATAAAAGATATTGTATCCAACTTAGAACATACATACTCGATTTTTTAGTATTATCTGACACCAAAACTTAGATTATTTTCCATTTTCAACCCAGACACCCTCATCATGGTCCACCTTGTGTAAAGTAATTCATTTTGCAATTCATCATTTGAATCCCGTAATCTTGTTGGAAATAAATTTGTTTCTTCTATCACCTCGTGGTCGCCTTCGTCATTGTTTTTCACAATTAACCAAACCACTGGTCTTCTCTCCCAGGAAGAACAATAGACCACCTACAGTCTTTCGGGTCCTGAACATACCACACTTGCTCGCAATCCTTTCCTAGGACAAATTAATCATTTGTATAGCCGACACGTGAAAGATCAACCAAAGTGAGTCCTTCGTCATTTTGGTAGCCACGTCGGTTGTCTACCCATTACAACGAAACACTAAAAGAATTGACGTGGTATCTAGTTCCCAAATGTCCTCGATAACACCATAATACCAACTAGAACTGCTAAATGGTCGAGATTGGTTACCGATTTGGTATTCAGTGATTGTAGCTTCTATTTTTTACCCCACTGTTCTGATTTATCTACTTAGCATCTTGGCGTGCAGTGTAGTATGTATATCCAGTTATATCATACCCTTCAACAAACGAAATAACATTGGTTTTAGGTCCAATGGCTAAACATCTAATCTCTTCACTGACATATTCTGGATTTGATAAGCTAGTTCAAACACATGATCTTTGAACCATGATACAACACTCGGTTTTGTTCAGTTGTCAGCCAAAGATAACCTTTAGTGGGATTTTGTTGCCTTAACTCAGCCATATGGGTATCGAAGAAGTTCAACAACCTCAACGTGTTGTAATACAAAGATGTGCTTGGTGAATAAGATCACATGGCACCTGCACCATCTTTCTGCCGATGACACCTTTACCCCTATACCTATTGTAGTGTCACATTTTGGAATACCAATCACCTCTGCTTCATTCAAATAATCAGTCACATATTCTGTGACTTCCTCAGTCACCGTCGCTTACTATGCTCCCTTCCGGTCGATATCTGTTCTTCATTCTACTCTTTAGGATACCTATGTATCGTTCAAAAGGGTACATATATTGTAAGTAGACTGGACCACAAAATTGGATCTCTCGAACGATGTGGACAATTAAGTGCACCATTATGTCAAAAAGGATGGGCGAAAGTACATCTCAAGTTGACATAATGTGACTACGGTTTCATGTTGTAGATCACTAAGGGAGTTCATGTCAATTACCTTGCAGCAGAGACATTAAAGAAGAAACAAAATCTGGTTAAAGCATTTCTAACATTATCAGGTAAAATCCCTCGGATCGCTACTGGAAGTAGATGTAACATTACACATGATAATCGTGAGACTTCATGCCTAGCGACTTCAAATCCTTCATCGAGACTATGTTCTTCCAGTTTGAAGAGTACCCGGAGGGTACTTTTACAATGCAAACATTTATAGAAGCTGATTTTTTCATTTTTTGAAAGAGTGTAGCACGTAGGAGGTAGATAAATTCGTTTCCGTTCTCTTGTGGGTGTAACTCTGGCCGTATACCCATGGCTTGCATGTCTTTCCTTACTTTTAACCAATCTTTTTTTCCCGGTATATTGAGCAAAGTCCGCTCACTGCCTCACCGATGTTTTTCATGATATCATGATACCAAACAGTGTCTGACAGGCAAATGACGCCATACGGTAACTCCCAAAAGATGGAACACTTTTTCCAAATGTTTTTTTGGTGGTTTTGATGTTTCCAAAAACATTTACGATGTCCTTAACCTTTGAATAAACTTCCTCGAGGACAATGGTAACGGGCTGCACGAGTCTCAGCTTTGCCGTTAAACAGTTTTTTTTTCCTTTCGAAAAGGATGATCTTCAGGTAGAAACCTTCGATGGCATATTAAACATTTTTACCACATTTTTTTAAACGTTCTGAACATGTGTCATCCTCGCATATAAGACATGCAAATGTGCCTTCACTGTGTACCCAGACAAGTTACCATATACAGGGAAGTTGTTGACTGTACAGAACAACAACGCCTTAAGCGTGAAATTTTCTCTTGCATAGACATCATATACCACGATACCTCATTCCACAATAACTTCAAATCATCAATCAATGGGGCGAGATATACATTAATGGTATAACCTGGCTGCTTGGGACCAGATATCAGGAGTAAAAACATTATGTACTTTCGTTTCATACATAGCCATGAGGGAAAATTGTATATCATTAGCAAAACAGGCCAAGTGCTATGTTGACTGCTCAACGTACCATACGGGTTCATCCTCAGTGCATAATCCAGCCTCAGATTCCTGTTTTCATCACCGAAATCGTTGAACCGTCTATTAATGTTTCTCCACTGAGGTCCATGATGGATGTCTTAACTTCTCATCACTTTTTCTACCCTCTGCGTGTCATCATAAGTTTTTGCATCTATCGAATTGGCAAACAACCGTTGAATCTAGGTATGATCGGCAAATACCACAGCAGTTTAGTTGGAGGACTTTTTTATGAACGGAGGAGTCATCATCCTTATGCTTGTATCGTGACAACGAACATTTTGGACACTTGTCTAATGTTCGTAATATTCCCTATACAACACAGTTGTTTGGGCATGCATGAATCTTTTGTACTCAATCCCATTGGACACATCCATTTCTTTGCTTCGTAGGTGGTGGTAGGTAGACCGTTACCATCAGGAAACATATCATGAAGTAACTCAAGAAGTGTCGTGAAGCTCTTGTCACACCATCCATATCTCCCTTTCAGAGAACAAATTCAATACACTGGTCAATTTACTGTACTTTAATGCACATGGGGTACAAGGCTGTTTTGGATGCATCCAGTAATCTTTGATACTCATCCGGCCTATCGGCAAAATTATCCTTGAAATTGTCAAACATCTCATCTATTTGCTCACCATGGTAAGCCATCTGATCACTTTAATTGACACCTAAATTATCTGGGAGTTCTGACTCATTGACAGTATCAAAGATGTGATCGGTTCTCATCCTCTTCTGATCATGACTGCATGAGGAGACGTCGTTATCATCAACAGACACCCCATGGAACGTCCATCTCTATAATGTGTCATGAATCCATGGGTCTTCAGATGAAATTTGTTAGGATTTTGGGCCATTATTTCCCCAGGACCGTGGTGAGATCGACATGGTTTACAGAAAGAAAAAATCACAGATAATGTAATGATAAAATTGTGACACAAGGATATACGTGGTTCGGTCCAACTGACTTACGTCCACGGGAGGAGATAGAACAACTTCATTAAGAAGATGAGGATTACAAGTTTACATAGGATTACCCAACCAACCCATCAACCCGTGTTTCCCTGTTTCCCTTGGTGTTTTTTACCCGAGTCCCTTTGAGTTCCCATAGAACACACCTTGACTCTCTTGGATGTGATCCCAAGTTTGGGATGATCCAAAGCTACGGTTACTAGATCTATTTATAGTGCTAGATCTGACCCTTCACTTATTCCAACGTTAACCTTGTAACAACAATATAATAATGGCTCACAAGTACAATGGTTACAACTAATTAACATCATCCATTAACACCTAGAAACAACGAACACTTGGGTATCTAGAAAGCCAGAAGTCTCTTCTTTTTCCAAGGATTTAAACTTCCTCATAACTCTCCTCATAACGTTAGAAAACCAAATGCTTCAGACGCCCTTAATTTTCCCCGTATAAATGCTCCCTAATGCATCTTCAACTTCCGTGAAACTCTTCGTGAATATGACATTAATTGGAAGACGAAACCAATTAACTTCTCAAGAGTAACTCAACGGATTTAGCATTAATTCTAACAATTCTTCCTCTTAATGCTCAATCCGGTCAATCACATACCACCATTGATGCCAAACTTCCTCTTGAAGAATATCACAAAAACAGCCCACCAAGGACTAAACCGGATAACTTCATCTGGACTGTTTGCATTCCAACTTCGATAAATTGACCACTCCTCCCCGAGCCTTCAAAGACTCATTTGGTCCAAATCTTCATGGACCCACTACAAACCGAAGTAAGTAGCAACTCAGGAAAAAACTACCAACCAAGACAATAGTGATCTCTTCCGTCTTTATCGCGTTCTCGTATAAGTCTCCAAACATGACCTACAGCAGCTTCACAAATTGATCACCTCGCAAAGCTCCATTTGGTTATATGCGCGCTACCACAACCCTAGGTCCTTCACTTGCTAGATGATCTCCAGTGCTCCATGGAAGTCCACTCCGTCACGTGACCCAGAAAATTTTTTCTCGTTTTCTACATCACTCCACCACCATTGAAGCTTCATTAGATCTTACCCATTCTTATTATCCTTATCCCCACAAAAGGGTTTGTAAAAATAAAGAACTATATCTAACTTCAAATTGTGAATGATGCACCGATTTTTCAAGATCCAAGATCTCCAACTTGATCTCCTTCCAACACACAATCATCATCTCCAAGTACATCCCCACACCAAAAAAGAATCGTGGTTGTGATTTTTTTTACGAGCTCTTCCTCTCTACCGAACTTGTTTTCAATCCAAACTTCTTCTTAAGAGCACGCCACCTCCCTCATGAAAACCCACCCATCACCGTATATGATACACATATGAGTCACCAAACTCTCATCATTGCTCGATGAAGAATAAAACCACATTTACTCTTCAGTGAATTTACATCTTCATTAGCAGAATTGAGTGCCCAGACTTCAAACATATCATGAACACGATGTTCCGACCTAAGGCAAGGAAATGCCGAGTCTTCAAGGCACAACACTTTTCTCTCTCTCAACACCTTTCTTCATCTTCACTTTTATCAAAACCCACATCATCTTGAATCACCATTCTCTCTTCCCAATGACATCTCCACCAACACGGACATCCCAAAAAACCATGAGCTCTGATATACCACTTGTTAGGATTTTGGGCCCATTTCCCAGGATCGTGGTGAGATTGACATGGTAACAGAAGAAGAAAAAATCACAAGATAATGTAATGATAAAATTGTGACACAAGGATATACGTGGTTCGGTCTAAACATGACTTACATCCACGGAGGAGATAGAACACTTTCATTAAAGATGAGGATTCAAAGTTTACATGAGGATTACCCAACCAACCCATCAACCCGTGTTTCCGTGTTTCCCTTGGTGTTTTTACCGCCCCTTTGAGTTCCCATAGAACCACCACCCTTGACTCTCTTGGATGCGATCCCCAAAGTTGGGATGATCCAAAGCTACGGGTTACTAGATCTATTTATAGAGTGCTAGATCTAGACCCTTCACGTTATCCCAACGTTAACCTTGTAACAACAGTATAATAATGGCTCGCAAGATACAACGTTACAACTTAATTAACATCATCCATTAACACCTAGAAACAACGAACACTTGGGTACTAGAAAGCCAGAAGTAAAACTTCTTTTTCCAAGGATTTAAACTTCCTCATAACTCTCCTTATAACGTTAGAAAACCAAATGCTTCAGACGCCCTTAATTTTCCCGCATAAATGCTGCTCCCACTACTGCATCTTCAACTTCCGTGAAACTCTTCGTGAATTATGACATTAATTGGAAGATGTAACCAATTAACTTCTCAGAGTAACTCAACGGATTAGCATTAATTCTAACAAATTCCAATTTCCTCGATGCTTGAATATTGTCTTATCACACCGCAGTCAACATAAGGACATGGAATTTTCACCACCTTTGTCATGTTCTTATGTTGCACTGCCGCTTTGCAGGAACTCTTTCAACATCTTGTCAAAGTGATCTCCTCAATCACCATACATCCAGTCACGCTCCATACTTATGTGAAACCACAATGGGTATGAGAATCACATTACCGAAATCAATTGTATAGATTGCATTTGTTTCACGTGTTTATATCCTAATGGAGTGTGACTATTTAAACCCAAATACACTAGCAGTTTTGCCTCAAACATCTAGCCTAACTCTAAGGTTCAAACCCAAACAAACTAGCATTTTAATTTCAAATTCAAGCCTAACTCTAAGGTTCAAACCCAAATAAAGTAGCATTTTTTTCAACAAATATGCATTTTTAAAAACAAAAACATAAGTGAAACTCTTTACTTGTTTGTACTTTGTACGATGTATAGAGGAGAAGGAGGATGGTTGGTAGACAGGGAGCGACAAGAATGGCTGACTTTGCTGGAAGTCGTAGACTAATATAGTGAGACCTGATAACAAAAAAATTTTGTTATATTAAGACAAAATACAACATTACTAAGATATTTGTAAAAAAATCGGCATGAACTTTGTATAATTTCATCCATCTCATGCTCATTATTAAGAATTCACCAAATTCATATACAATAGAAAAATATTTCAACAATTGGCATTAATGAATCAAGATAAGAATTCTACATGTGAAACGCAATCATTAGCAACATGTATGTTCCTTATTTTACAGCTAGGTTGCAATTTACAGTGAGTGAAGAGAATGAAGAGATAAGTTAAAGTATATTACCGGTTCCTAAATGAATTGTTTTCAGCCCCTCTTCTCAATCTGCAGTGCGAGACGTGTAGCAGTACCAATCTCTACAGAGGCAAATGCAGACGCAAAATAAGTATGAATTGAGGGCGCAAAACTATATTGCTTATAATGTTTATAGTCTGCTTATAATTATAAGCACAAATAATGATCAAACAGTTGTTCTAACTAACACCTATATAAGCATAATATTCTAGCCCAAAAAGCTAACCTACTATACTTAAAAGAAAGGCAAAAAACAGCATAAATTTTCACTTAGACATTTCGTCAAACACCTTATGTGCATACATAATTTTATTAGTTTAACAACCAAATCTTGCAAATATTTGACACACACAATAAATATTCACATCCACAATCACAATATGACACAACTCTATCAATTTTAACAACACATTTGCAATTTTTTAGTCAAAACCGAAACTAGCCAATTTGGGGTTTTTTTACCTTGTTTGTTGTTGCTGCAGCAACAGCTTCCGACGACAACCAGCGCACGACCGACGACGGCGGCAGCGACTGGCGAAGGCGGGAGGAGGGTGGGCGACGTCGGAGCGGTGGCAGCGGGGTGGTGGTGGTCGAAATCACAGTCGAAATCGCCGGTAAATAGAGAAGAGGAGTTAGAGATTGGAACAGCGTAACTGCGTCGGGTCTGGGTGAGGGTTTTTTAAATGACCTATTTCGACGGTTGTGACTAGGAACCGCCGAAATAGGTCCTATGTATTTTTTATTAAAAAAATAACATCTATTTCGGTGGTTCCTAGTCACAACCGCCGAAATAGACTACTAAATATATCTATTTCGGCGGTTGTGCCTAGAAACCGCCGAAATAGATGTTATTTTTTTAATTAAAAAAAAATACGGAGTACCTATCTCGGTGGTTTCTTCAACAACCACCGAGATAGGGGCGCTGAAATAGGTCATTTTTCTACTAGTGGTAGATGAAGGTACAAGAAAATCCAAATAATCTTTTCTTGTGTGTTTTAGTTTGTGTGTTATATCTTAGACAAAGCTGAATTTCGTAAATCTTTGTATGTAGTTGGAGTACAAAATTTTCATCCTGCTTAGATACAGAGACCAATGCTTTGATTACCTCATTAAGGATACTATATGTGTTGACATCTACGAATTGATCAGTGTGATAGAGGATGCAACTGATAAGCAAGGTCTTTATGTGCTTAATAATCCGGTGTTTAAGTACAAGCCGCCTAACAAGAGTAAATTGGTTAAGGTGAATGATAATAAATCCTCGAGGAGAATGATCAATTGTTATCGTCATGCTGATGAAATTAAAGTTACAATTGAAGAAGGTACTACACTTAGTAGTTTGGTGCGAGAAACAAGAGATATGTAATGACCCCAAAACCGGACTAGTTTTGAGACCGTCACACACCGCGCACTTACTACCTAAGTTATGTAAGGCTACTAATGAAACCGAACCACCGAATATGAATACTTGTATTAAGTAAGAAATTGTCCATGTTTACAAGCCCCATACACAATTTAAAACATAATTAGAAATGTCCGAAGGCTACATAAGTCATTAAGCATCTAGCGCTAAGTACAAAAGTCTTTCAAAACAAAATAAACTAAAGTCTCCAAAACCTAAGCGAAAGCCACCACTGATCAATGTACAATATATATATATATATATATATATATGGAAAGAAGTGAGCAACCACAACTCAGTAGATAGAAAACTTCATCAACAAAGCATGCTCAAAACATTTGAAATCAGATTATGAATAAAAAACAGAAGCAGAACGAAACTGAGTTTTCATTAGAAAACTTAAAGCATAAGCTATCAAGCTCAAACGAAATAGAAGTGTTATACAAACACTCAAACCAAAGCTTATCAGATTTGCAAATACAAGTGGGACGCTAGTTCTAAGCTATACATATAGAAGGGAGAGACCCTTGGATCAAAGGATCCCACAACAGAAATGGTAAAGACCACTAGTTGGACCCGTCGGTCGCTAATCATCCCGGGAAACCTGAGAAACAAAAAACAGAAGGATGTCCTGCGTAACATGCTACGGGATAGCCAGACCCGGCCATCCATGAGTGCATAAATATGCATAATATGTGAGTAAATCACTTATATAGACTTAGGGGATCACAACCCCGCAAACAGAAATCAAAACAGAGCTCAAACGAATAATTTAGGCAAACCGAGTGCAAAATCAGAGAAGTTCGGACATACCGAGTGCAAAATCAGAGAAGTTCGGACGTACGTCCGGGCTTGTAAGTCCGGACGGAAGTTTGACAAAATATACATGGTGAAGTCTCGACATGTGTCCGAGCTTACAAGTCCGGACATGTGTCCGAGCTTACAAGTCCGGACACATGCCGAGAGTTAAAACAAAAGAAAGGTGGGTGTGTCTGGACTTGTGTCGGGCTTGCAAGTCCGGATACATGCAAAGACTTGAAACCCATAATCCATCCTCGCACCCCGTCGGACGGATGTCTGGACACGTTCAAAACTTCTAAAAGATAAAAGGCATCCGAAGTCCTGTCCGGACATGCAAGTCCGAACGGAAGTCCGGACGCGGCAAAAGCAGAGACGAAAACAGAACTCTCACAATTCAACACAAAAACATGCACAATCAAAACTAGAACAATTATAGAAAGATCTATAAGGGTTTTCAGGGTTTAAACAACCGTAAATAAGCAAGAAGAACAATTAATAAAATGAAACGAAACACATCCATAATTGATCCAATTTCTAAACTCTCCATGAATGAACATCTTCATCGAATCCATCCACCACCTACCTCAATCAAAGTGCAGAATTCTCACAAACTGAAGCTGAACAGCAACCCAATAGACCCGCAGACCAAATCGAACTAAAGCACACACTAAACGACAATTCCAAACACCAAAACCAAAACCAAAATCAAAACCCGAACTTCAAACCGAGAACAAAACCACAACCAAACTACAGCTCAAACTTGAACGAGCAAAGAATACTACAGCGACCAGACCTCGAATCCAACAATGGAGCCGCACAACTGGCCTCAAGAAAACTATAAATTTGAAGAGGAAGAAGAAGGGAGAAGAAGGAAGAAAGGGGCTCAGAAAATGTCGAGGGAATTGAACGAGAAAAAGAAAGTTTTGTTTTTCCTAACTTTCCTTACCTTATTTCCAAATAAGCTAAACTACCACCTTGCCCTCTTCTCCTCCTCAAAACCACAAAGCACCTAAATGTCATAAACCAACTTACAATAGAAAAACATAATGAAATTTCAACTTAGAAAATCCAGGTTATAACATTTGTCCCCCCTAAAAAGGAATTTCGTCCTTGAAATTCAACATACCTTACTGCTCGAGGAGGGAAGGAAACTTAGACCGAAGCTCATCCTCAAGCTCCCACGCCGCCTCTCGCTCTAACTGATCCGACCACTCAACCTTAACCATAGGCAGGGTCTTACTCCGAAGTCTATGCACATCGCAAGCCAAAATCCAGACAGGAACTGCCTCATAAGAGAAGTCCTCACGCAACTAAAGCGAACCAAACTCAATCACATGTGTTGGGTCGGGAACATACTTCCTCAACATAGACGCATGGAACACATCATGCACACCCGCTAAAGCTGGCGGCAACGCCAAACAATAAGCAACTGGTCTGATCCTCTCAAGAATCTCAAACGGATCAACGAAGCACGAACTTAACTTTCTGCTCCTCCCAAATCTGACCACACCTCTGACAGGCGAAACCTTCAGATACACATGGTCACCAATTTGAAACTCTAGCGACCGCTGCCTCTAGTTTGCATAGCTCTAATGACTACTCTGGGTAACCAATAGACGCTCTCGGATGGTCTGAATCTTACCAACCGCATCCCGAACCAAATTTGAACCTACCAGTATCTTCTCCTTCAGGTCATCCCAACAGATGGGAGACCTGCACCTCCTACCATACACTGCTTCGAACGGCACCATGCCGATACTAGTCTGAAAGTTGTTGTTGTAGGCAAACTCTATCAGCATCACATGCTGGTCCCAACTGCCACCGAAGTCTAGGACACAAGCCCTAAGCATATCCTCAAGGGTCCGATTCGTCCTCCCTGTCTGACTGAGGATTGTAGGATGAACTAAATGCTAACTTCGTCCCTAAAACCTTATGCAAGCTGCTCTAGATTCGGGACATGAAACTCGAATCTTTGTCAGAAACTATGGTCACCGAAACTTCATGCAACCCACAATCTCATCCAAATATGTAGGAACTTGAAAAGAAAATGACGTCTGGAGGTAGGGCTTGATATAATACCAGGTCTGGAGCAAGAAGTCTGATGGAACCATCGGTAAAGACAAAGGGCATTTTTGGTACACCTATTCTCGTAGAAAGAAGAAGGGAACCACTACTTAGTGAGGGATAGAATATTGTTAGCCTGGCTGTGTCAGGTGTGCTAGTACGTATGGTTTGTGGGCAAGTTTCTGTTATTTTTTCGGTAGTATACTGAGGTAATGTAATAGCTATATAAAGAAGGGCCAGGCATTAATTTGGCAATCTCTTGGCTACGTCTGTGGAGTTGGCAGGCATTGTCCTGATTTTCCCCTTTTGGCAGAAAAATTCTTGAGCTATCCCCTTCTATACTATTTCATTGTTTTCCCCAATCATCAATGAAACCTATCCTTTTGGTGTGTGTTAATTGAGTGGGTTGTGCATTAAGGACTAGTTTCATCATTCTGGTATCAGTCCTTTGTCTTTAACGAAAATGGAACCGAAAGTACCCTTTGATTTTACCGTGGTTCCATCAAAGTCCTACATCTGGTGCCTGAGAAAATACATAGTATTTCATTGCACAAACCATAATGCAATGAAATAATTTGCGATAATAAAGTTCTCATTTTTTATGGTTCACAATCGAAAACTTTGTTACTATTTGAAAATAAACTAAGTATTAGAATTGCACTTATACACAGTCACGAGTAATTTGGAAACAACTGCATCATGCAAGAGAATACCACATCTTTGCTCTTAGCTCATGATCAAATCAAACAAATATCAAGATTATGAGATCATTAACCATTGTATAGATCTTCCAAATATCATATAAAAGCTTACAATGTTCTGCAACTTATGGATAACATTTTTCACATTTGCAGTCCTATTCAATTCCTCTAGACCATTCAGTTTTTGGAGAATTTGTTAAACATTTAGTTCGGTCGCTAGCATCTTTAATCTTGTCTGTGCATATAACCATTTTCCAATTGCAATATACAGGATCACGCAGACGCGCTAATCAACTATTTATCTCATTTTGTATCACCATTGCCATTCCAAAACCAAAATAAAATACAAAAAAGCACAAAATTAACGAAGCTGTCTACACAATAAAGACCTAAGTTTGCCATGTTGATTTACGTGATAACCATTCAATTACGTTAACAAGTCACCTATTAAAACAACCTCCCCGCCTTCAGATGAAATTTTCAAGCCAAGCCTAAAGTAGTTCATTGGGTTGTGTAGAAAATACAGAACTAGAGCAATAAAAAAAATGTGAACAAAAAATAATTTTATAAGTGGCAGGGTAGATATAACGGATAGGCCGGCGCATACAAAGAGACCTCCAACCACTTACGAAATTATGCTTAGTTTTATCTTCATTATTTGAGAAAATTCACGAGATACCACTAAAAAGTTTGTTAATTAACAAAATACTGTAATTTTTAAAAAAGTTTTCCGGATACCAAAAAAAAATTTAATTTACCAGATATCACAAATTACTAACCCAAAACTTTTTAAGACCAAAATAATACCCTTACTTGTTAATAAACATAGTTCACGGTATACCACATAAATATTTTTAATCCACCAGATACCATAACATTTATTAAAATATATTCAAAACAGTAAAATAATAAAAATTATATGTTTATAAATATAAAAGACATTTTATAAAATTAAAAATACCAAATATATAATTATAAAATTACTAAAAATTAAAAATACCAAGTAGTTAAGAGAATGATAATTTAAATTTTTATAATATTTGTACTCTAAAAATTTTAATAATATAAAAAATTATCATAAAAAATTAAATTTATATAATAATTATAAAAAATCAAATTATCATTCTCTTTACTATTTTGTCTATTTTTAATCAATTTTTTGTGGCTTCTCTAACATAATTATACATTTTATTATTCTTCATATTTTTAAATATTTTTATTATATACATATATATATGGTATTTTTTTTATTTTGTTCAGTTTTAGCCCATATAAGAAAATTTTTAACTTTTGCTACTTACTTTTTAAATATATTTAATAATTTTTGTTGTATATGTGAATTAAATATATATAAAAATATTATATACTATAAGCTAAATAATTTGACCAAAAAATAAAACAAAGTTAAGAGTATTATAGTCTAATTGTCTTTTATAATATCATTTTATATACTTTAATTCAAACAAAAATTAATAAATGTATGTTGAAAAAGTAACTAGTAAAATTTAACGTTCGGTTAAAATTGAAAAAAATTAGAAAATACCACATATATTATATTAAAATCTCGAAATAATTATAAATTACAATATAATAGGGAACCCACAAATTTGATTAAAAATAAACAAAAATAGTAAAGAGAATGATAATTTAATTTTTCATAATTTATTTATATAAATTTCATTTTTTATAATACTATTTTACATTACTAAAAATACTTTGAGTAAAAGTATCATAAAAATTTTGAATTATCATTCTCTTGACTATTTTTATTTTTAATTAAGTATTTTATTTTAAAATTGATATATAGTATTTTTTATATTTTTATAACTTGTGTAATTATATGTGGTTTTTTTATTTTATAAAATAGAATAACAAACTTAATTTTATTATTTTTACTGTTTTGAATATATATATTTTATTAAATTTTATGATATCTTGTGAATTAATAATAGGAAAAATTACGTTGCCCACCCATTAGGCATCGGGGAATTACATTGCCCACCCATGAGCTTTAAAAAATTACAATGCCCACCCATGAGATATTAAGAAATTACAATGCCCACCCATGAGTTTTAAAAAATTACAGTGCCCACCCATGTACTTATCAAAATGAGGTGAAAATCAAAGATCTAAGTAAATTTTACATTGATTTATCAATTCAACTATGTAAAGCAATAAAAAAACCTAATTTACACCGTGCAATGTTAGAGTGGTAAAATGAAGAAAAAACGTGCAAAAATTACGAGGAATTATATATATGTTCACCTCATGTTATTGGATATTATTTCTTTATTTTGTTATTTTTAGGCATGTTTCACTTATTTGACTTCTAAGTGGTCATATAGGATTAATTTAGGGTTATTAATTTTTTTTACCAGTATCTATGTTGTTTCTTAAGGTAATCAATACTTTACATATTCGATTTCATCTCTTTTTATAAGTATATGGGTGGGCATTGTAATTTTCTAAAACTCATGGGTGGGCATTGCAATTTCTTAATATCTCATGGGTGGGCATTGTAATTTTCTAAAGCTCATGGGTGGGCATTGTAATTCCCCAATACCTCATGGGTGGGCAATGTAATTTTCCCTTAATAATATTTATGTGGTATACCGTGGACTATGTTTATTAACAAATAGGGGTATTTTGGTCTCAAAAAGTTTTGGGTCAATAATTTGTGGTATATGATGAATTAAAATTATTTTTTGTGGTATCAAAAAACTTTTTTAAAACTGTGATATTTTGTGAATTAACTAAAGGTATCCATTTTTCTCTTTAGTATTTGAGTTAGTAATAAAGAAGGTAGTTTAGATATTATTGAGATATTTATCTATTTATATTAATTGGATAGATTTTTTATTTGAATATTTATATTAATAGACTATTACTATTATATTATATAATGGGAGAGTTGTAACCACAATATAGATATAAAATTACAAAATTATTTCCATTTTATCATTCTATCTCCGTTGCTTATCTCTCCCTCCTATTTCTCCTCATCTCTCTCACTTTTAGCTAGCTTATTATAGTCAAGCCAGCTTTATAAAAAAGCAACTGCAACATGTCAGTCTTTTATTGGTGCATCTGATAAATTAGGCCCACAGAAATCCACATGGCATAACCAGACTGGTTAACCACACTAACCTAACCAACATTAATAAATTCGTAGCATTTGCCGCGTTTAAAGAACGGACCCTTTATCTCAAATTTTGAATTTCTATCTCTCTCTGGCGGGTCTCCTTTTGCCGATTTCCCTACCCAGCACATCCGACAGTAGGTATCATTATTCATACTATTGATAATCCACAGTTAGCAGCAAGAAAGCCTAAACGACCTATGTGACTTGAGAATCAGATCCATGGGGATTTACCTTGCACCACTCCACATCAAGTACATCAAGTCGTTTGGCACATGAAAAGGCCACCCATGCCAGTAGCGGATCTAAATTTTTTCAGAGTGACGATCCCGGAGAGTGTGCCACCATTTAGTATAGAGATAGAAACCCACAATAAAATCACCGCCACAACATCAAACCCACACCACAGACAGCACCACCACAAATAACCAACCCGCACAACCCGCACCAACCCCAAAACAGAACATCCATGTTCCACCCAGACAGGAGGAGGAACCAAGCATGGGTGAGGAGAGACAAGGAGAGAGAAAGAAACCAAAGAGAAAGTCAAAAACACTTCCGCTATAGCTATAAACACAAAGGTAGAGCGCCTGAGGCACGCAGGACAGGATGGCATAAGAAGGAAGCATATAATAAAAGTAGCAAAGGAGGAATCACATCACGCACAACAGTCTTCATCGATAATGTAAGTCGGCATGCCACGAATTACCAACTGGGGCGGGTAATTAGAAAATTCACAGATTGGGAAAGGCTGTTTATCAGTAGGAAAAAAAGAAGAAACAGCAACCTGCACTGCTCTTTCGTCGATGTTCGAACCGTACATGAGGCAAAGAAGATCATCCAGGGGCTGAATGGGTGGTACATGTATGGCGCAAGGCTGAGACCCAGAATGGAATTCCAAGGTGATAAATTCAGAAGGAGTAAGGTGGAGGACCAATTTAAACCAGCAACAGACATAAGACAAAGTGGGCACGCCATGTCCAGATTATCCATTCGAATCAATGAGGAGGAGGAAATGAGGGACAATCTACGAAAATGTGTGGTGGCAACGTTGAAAGAGGACAAAGGGGCCAGAGAAGCACTCCTCTTCTTTTCCAACAAGTGGAACAACCTAGCAGGCTTGTTAGCAATGTCTCGAAGAAAGTTCTTGTTAGTATTCAACTCGGTCGGCGAGGCGGAGGAGGTGGAGACTTCAACAAGATATAGAGAAAAGGAGATAGATGGAATCAGGTTGAGTAGATGGACAATTGAGGACCAAGTGGAGACAAGGAAAACTTGGGTAGTGGTAAGAGGAATGCCCCTACATGCCTGGAACAAAGAGAATATAGCCAGAATCGCAAGTATGGCTGGGGAGGTAATCAAGATGGAGGAGGAGGATAGTTAATACACTGAGAATGCTGAAATGAGGGTACGGATTGAAACGTCCACGCTCCAATTCATAAACTTAAAAGTTGCAGTCATTGTAGAAGGAGAATCTTTCCAAGTGAGCATAGTCGAATCCGGCAGCCCAGCCACCAGAGAAATAGTACTCTCCGGCGATAGTATAACTCAGTTTCCCCTGGGAACCAAGAATAATGGCAGGAAGACGAACCAACATGGAAGGGGGCACATCGGGGAATACTCCTCAACTAACAAACAATTAGACATGGGGAATGATGTGGGCACACAGAACAACAAAAGTAATGACCAGAACAACATGAATACATTGAACCCCACTAACAAACAAAGCACCAGACAGTTGGAAGGAGAGGGGAGCAATGGTGAAGGGATAGGCGAGAATCATAACGTGGGGGGAGTACATGGGGAAATAGGAAAAGATAAGGAGGCTGAGGAAAAGGAGGGTGAAGTGGAAGTAATTAAGGAGTCAGAAGAAGTGGAAATAATTAAGGAGACAGCATGCGGAAAGGAGTATGGGGTTAATGGAGAATCACATGAACAACATAGTGGGCTTAGAATAATTAATGAAAAACAAGACCCATTAAGCACTAGCAGACAACGAGATCAAAGGGACATCTGTTTAGCAGTGGACCTAACACAAGACACGACTCCACAAGGACTAGTCAGAAACGGCATCGGTCACCCTTCTGTATCCACGAACAATACTAATCTAGAAGTAGAAGAATGTCTGAGGATGTATCAAGAGTTTGGGTGTGTAATATCGGATGAACAACA
Source organism: Limonium bicolor (assembly GCA_023374045.1). Taxonomy (NCBI): domain Eukaryota; kingdom Viridiplantae; phylum Streptophyta; class Magnoliopsida; order Caryophyllales; family Plumbaginaceae; genus Limonium; species Limonium bicolor. The sequence continues at coordinate 249,979,441 of CM041778.1, read as the reverse complement.
AGCAAGGACAAATCTTTCCAGACTGCTTGAGAGTTACGTAAGTCAACAGAGTGAGAAGGGCAATGGTGATATTTGCGGTACACAATATTAGGGGTGCTGGAGGGCCGCAAAAAGCCATGATGATCAGAAAAGAAGTTACGAGGAGGAGGATCACATGGCTGGGGCTGATCGAAACTCAAAGTGCTAGATCATTAGCACCAAGGATCACAAACTTTTGGGGTAAGAAAAGGGCCAGCATGGGCTGGGAGGAGGTGGAAGCAGAAGGAAGATCGGGAGGACTGATATCCATTTGGGATGAAGAAGAAATAGAGATTACAAGAAGAGTGAAGGGAAGAAGATGGATGTTGTTAGAAATGAAAATCCTGGAAGATAACTTTGAAGCGTATATCATGCTGGTGTACGCGCCGTGTGATATTAATGAAAGAAAGGTTATGTTCGATGAGTTAAGGGAGGTTAGAAGCAATTCCAATAAGCCGTTGCTAGCATTGGGGGACTTTAATGAAGTACTAAGCCCGGGGGACAGATCAGGAGGAAGACTAAGCTCGCAAACTCGTGGAGTCATGGAATATAACAACTGGGTTAGTGACATGGAACTTGTGGAAATTCCAATTCAGAACGCAAGATATACCTGGACAAACAAGGAAAGCTGTAGTAAGATTGACAGAGTCTTTGTGGATGATGGCTGGTTGATGCAATATAAAGACATAAGAGTGGAAGCTGGATAATAGCACATATCTGACCACAAGATGTTGGTAGTACAAACAACAGATATTAACTGGGGGCCGAAACCCTTTAGATCGATGGACATGTGGCTGGATCACCCTCACTTCATGGAGTTTGTAAAACAGAAATGGAACATAAGTAGAGGAAGAGATACTCAGAGCAAGCTGAAAGCTCTCAAAGGAGACCTCAAGACATGGAATAGAGACGTGTTCGGAGGAATTGATGCTCAAATTGTAAGGGCCCGAACAGAATTGAAAGCACTGGATAAAAAGATTGAGGATGGCAACTGTAACAGCCAAGATCACTCCAAACGACAGCTGGCCATAGTGGAACTCGAGAAGGGACTGAGACGAGAGGAAATGTACTGGAGGCAACTTTCTAGGGATAAGATCATCAAAAATCTGGACAGCAACACTAAATACTTCCATAGGAGAGCCACGATACAGAGAAAGAGAAAATTGATCCCTTCACTGGTGGTGGGGAACACGCTGATAACAGACCCGGGACAGATCAAGGAAGAGGTAAAAGAGCACTTCAAATCTGTGTACAAAATGAATGGTAATCCGGTAGTGAGCCCACCCTCATGCTCGCATCCAAGTCTATCGAATCTAGAGGCAGCACACCTGGAACGTATCCCAACCTTGCGAGAAATTAAGGATGCAGTTTGGAATTGTGACAGTTCAAAGGCACCCGGGTATGACGGCTATAATATGAGATTCATCAAGAGGATGTGGGGAGTACTGGGAGCAGATTTTGGTAAAGACGTTAGGGACTTCTTCGTTACTGGAAAGATGAAGAACGATATCAATACCACTTGGATTGTCCTCATTCCGAAGAAAGTGGAAGCACAAAGCTTGAATGAATATCGTCCAATTAGTATGGTTGGATGCTTGTATAAGGTGATATCCAAGATCTTAGCGGCAAGAATATGTAAGGTCTTACCGAAGCTTGTTGGAGAAACACAAACTGCATTTGTAAGAGGTAGAAACATTCTAGAAGGCCCACTCATAAATAATGAAGTTGTCCAATGGTTGAAGAAGAAAAGGAAAAAAGGTATCTTGTTCAAGATCAATTTTCTAAAAGCATATGACTGTGTTTACTGGTCCTTCCTAGATCAAATGCTGGAAAGATTAGGATTTGGGTCAATATGGAGACACTGGATAAAGGAATGCATCACGACGGCGATGATATTCATAATGGTTAATGATACCCCTACCAAGCCTTTTAAGCCGGAACGCGGTCTCCGACAAGGAGACCCTCTCTCCCCGTTTCTGTCCGTGATCATAGCAGAAGCGCTACACTGGCTAATTAAGAAGGCAGTCTCAACTGGCCGTTTCTCGGGGTTACTAATTGGATCAGGAGAAGTTAGGTTGACACACCTTCAGTTTGCGGACGACACTTTATTATTCAGTACATACTCTCCAGACGAACTGATCGGAATGCGTCGAATCCTGGTTGCCTTCACTGATATGAGTGGGCTAAAGATAAATCTGGACAAGTCTGTCGCATATTGCATCAACACCAGCAAAGAAGAGGAGGAAGTAGTATCTGATATTCTGAAATGTAGAACAGGGAAACTGCCAACCACATATCTGGGCTGCCCATTAGGAGCTAACCTAAGAAGAAAGGAGACTTGGAAGCCGGTGTTGAACAGAATGGAGAGCAGGCTTTCGACCTGGAAAGCTAGCAGTCTATCAAAAGCAGGGAGAGCAGTACTCATCAGGGCTTTCCTTGATACTATCCCACTATATTACGCCAGCCTTTTTGTGATTCCGGCAGGAGTAAGGAAAGAAATGATTAGAATACAACGAAGCTTCTTCTGGGGCAAACGAAATAATAAGGGATTCAGGCCAGTAGCTTGGAATAAGCTAGCTCGACCGAAGGGGACTGGTGGGATTGGATTCGCAAACCTACAACTGAAAAACTTGAGTCTGTTATCGAAGTGGAGGTGGAAATTCTCAGCGAGTCCGCAGTCATTATGGAAGAAGTCGATCTGCTCTATTTATGGAATCGAGGATAAACTGTATGGAGGGAAGTCGAGGTGGCCTGTGATGAAGATGAACGGTATATGGGCCGCGATTTTAGCAGCAACAACACAACACCAGGACCTTGACAACCTACTATCGAACGAGCTGAAATTTAAACTGGGCAATGGCAAAGGAATAGATTTCTGGCAAGACAACTGGTCTGATCTCGGACCATTAAAGGAAATATTCCCAAGATTGTTTCGGTTGTCCACTAACGGTCATGCAAAAATAGCAGATATGGGTTCCTGGAATGATGTAGGCTGGAAGTGGAATTTGAGTTGGAGAAGAAACTTGTTTGAGTATGAAGCGGCGGCAGCACGGGAGCTAAGTGACTATCTAGCTAATTTTTTCCCCGTATTGGAAGAGAGCGATGAGATCGTATGGGGGCACAGGGGATTGAAGTTCTCGGTGAAAGAAGTGTACAGGGAGTTGACTGGTAACTGCTACCAGTTAGAAGAGGGTGCACACAATATCTGGAAAAAATACGCAGAACCAAAAGTGGAATTAACAGTGTGGTTTATTGTCTATGGCAGAATTGTCACCAGAGAGTTGCTGTTTAAGAAGGATGTTGTTCCCCTTGGGCAGTGTCTTTGCCCCTTGTGTAACAGAGCAATGGAGACCACTATGCATATCATGTTTATATGTCATGAATTGGCAAAAGTGTGGTGCCAACTCTTAGCGTGGTGGGGAGTGGATTTCATATTCAAAGAAACAACAAGAGAGGTACTTGGGGACTGGCTAGCAATGGGTCTTGGGCGCAAGGCCACCAGAATCTGGAGATCAACATTATTTTACGGCATGTGGCACATCTGGAGAGGTAGAAATGGCAAGGTATTCAGTGGAGATGATTTTTCGAGCAGTCGTATCACTAATGCAGTGAAGGTTGGCGTATGGAGGTGGACCAAGACGTGGTGGTCCGATCTACCCATTCCAGCAGGAAGATTCATGGAGGTGAGCTCGCTGAAAAATGACTTGCAATGTCTATAGAACACACTAGGAGTTTGTAGTCTTGTACTCTTTTTCCTTCATAGGGTTTTCCCACTGGGTTTTTCCCTATGGAGGTTTTGATGAGGCAAGCTAGGGGTCTAGTACACTGCTCTACCCTTAGATTTATATACAAGCAGAGGGAAAGAACACTATGTTCTTACCTCAGGAAAGGTGGATCTGTAATCCTAGCGTAGAAGGTGGAGGCCATTGTACTACATATTTACTCTCTGAGAATTAATGCAAATCTACTTATCTAAAAAAATTTAGTATAGAGATAGATATGTGTCAAGTTGTGGTTGACTGAATAAATGAAAAAAAATAAATGAAGAAAAAATAAAAATAGAAAGAAAAGAAAAAGGGGGAAAATCATACACACACACGTACAAGAAAGGAGTCTGAGATAGACTAAATGTGACTTTATGAGGAGGAGAGAGAAAATAATATATTTTTTTCAAAATGTTATGACTTACAAACTAAAAGTGCAAAAATAAAAAAATT